>JAEIHY010017931.1:0-54005 GCA_018904565.1 Drosophila tsacasi | reverse complement strand
AGGAGTCCTGCTTCTTATTTGTAATTTTTAAGTTTTGTTATTTTTTGTAAATTAGAAACTAAATTTTGATAACTATAGCTATGATTGTGATAATAATTTGAAAATAATTTAACGGAAGAACAACGAAAAAGGAAAAACAGCGAAAAGTGTGTCAGCAAGCAGGTCGCTAATTAAATTAAATACGGGGAACGTTAGTAATCCAAGCAAAAATTGCATGCAATGCGTACTCGAACTTGTATCCTGGCTATGCTCGACAGTAGTTCAGATTTAAGCAGTTTTTTTTCGTACGAAACATCAGATTTTTGTAAAATTTGTTGAACTGGTCGAGTTGTTACTGGAAGACTCAAATTTAATCGTATTTGGGATGCTCTGATGTTTTCATTAATTGCTAAAAATTTAATTCTGCCCCTCTCCCGTTTGTCAACTAAAGGTGGCCCAGATCGGGGTCTCTTTCCAAAATTTGCAGGGTCTTTTAGCAAGTTTTCGATTGTCCGCTTACTTCTGCTACATTTTTCTGAATTTTGCGTATGAAATCCCCATTTCTCGAAGTGCCAGTATTCTTTCACGATCTGTATCGCTTAAATGAGTGAAAGTCGACATATCTAAATTAAAAATGGCAATTAAAATTAAAAAGAAAAAAGTTTTTCTCGATAAAAGTCACTTGAATTTATTTATTTTCGTCGTTAGCAATAAATGCAAAATAAAATTTTTCAATTTCGCGTCAGAACCTTTAATTTCGTTCGCAAAAGTCAACTTCAACTACTAAACTTGATCGTACACGAAAACCTCGCTGTGTTTTTTCGATTCTCTTTGCCCATGCCTAACTCTGAGCCCGATCGACCAATTACAAGAAAAAAGAATACCAGGAATTGATTTTTGTGTACGCAACAGTCATTAGTTTAGGTGTCCTACTTACTTATAATACTATGCTTATACGGGCTATAAAACTTTTTAAAATAAACTGAAAAACAAGTGTGGAACCACAAAATCCACACGCAACCTGGATGAAATCCCCTGGTCAAACATTTTTCAACTGTCCCAGCGACTTCTCCTGGGAAACCTCGTCTGACACATGTAAATGCGTGCTGACAGCCAGAAGGGAAAAGAATAAGTACAATGCCAGTGAGAAATAAAAGAAAACTGTCAACAAAATTAATGTCATGCGTGTGCAATGCAATGAAAAATTATGGGCCGGCTTTATGTCAATAACAAAAGGGGACAGACGCGCAGAAATCCAAGTGTGCAAAAACCGGGTAGAAGCATAACCCGAACAATGATTGATTTGACAGGACGTCGGAGAGCGACGAGCCTGGCCTATGCAAAAAACCCAGACCCACAGAACAAGTGCAAATGGCTGTCAACTCGGATGTGGACGCCTCGGGTTACAAGCCCACTAATGAAGGCAAATAATATTAATACTTGTGGAGAGGGCGGAGAGCGTTGGTGTTCCTTTTTCCCCCAGGAATATTATTTTCAAACCATTTGTCAACATTTGTCAATTCTGACAGCACACGCCCGCCAACATTTGCCCCTTTGGCAGTGTTAGCAGCCTCCCCCAGCCGCCACCCATTTATTCCTTCATTTATCCATCCATCCATCCATCTAGCCACCCCACGAACATTGACAGCTCTCGGGGTGCCTTTTTCAGTTGAGCGGGCAAAAACTTCGGGCCCTCTCTACGCGAAATTAATAACATTTACAAACAAAAACAACTGAGCCAAAATACTTATCACCAGCCGGAAACCAAACGACCGAGACGGCGATAGTGTGAGGTCCTTGATGGTTATGAGGGGGTGGCCATCGCAGAGGTGAGAAGAAACCCTTCCAGTTAAAATTATATTGATATATATAAAATCTAAGGTAACTTAGTAGCAAAAATTTAAAATAGAAATGTAAGTAAATATGAATAATAATTAATAATAATTAAAGGTTTCTCTTTTTAAAAATAAAACTATCTATTTTATTTATCTATGGAATAGCTTGTCTCTCTTTCATATTAGTGTTTATTCATTTGTTCTTATACCATGGGGCTTGATACTCACTCTAACGGAAAGTAACCCTGATTACGGTTTTAAAATTAACTTAATATTTTGTACCTTAATTTATCCCACTTTCTAAACCTTTTCGATTCTATTTAAATGCATTGTTTTGATTTCCTTGAAATACCCCAACACCCTCGTTATATTAACGAAAGTGAAGAGGGTCTTTCAGACAATTTCACCGAACCTAAAACAGGGTCAATCTCCTGCCTGGATGGATGGAAAGCCACATAAAGGTATCGAATTTCGAACAGATTTCAATTTGATTTTACCCGACTATAGTATATATGGTGTACATATCCCGTACACATTCCCCTATAATTCACAGCCCCGGGGAATGGCAAAGGAGGTGTGCCAAGGGGTGGTTTTTGCGGCGGCCGTGAATAAAGCGATTTGTCTTCTTTGTTGTTTACGTTTGGTGTTATAAATTCTCGTTCCGAAGACTTGGCCGTACGTGCTCCGGTCGCCGAGCGTATATGGAATTGCCTAAAAATTATTTGTGCATAACAGGGGATAATCATAAATCTGGCTAATTGCACTTTATTGGGGTCGCTCCCGGGCTGACATGGCCAGAGAGCGGTGTCACGGTGCCGGCCGACCAGTTGGTGGTGGATATATGTATGTAGCTATAGCTATATAGTTTGTAGCTGGGCGTCGTTGTCTCGGCTCATAAGGGTAAAATTGAATTTGACATGCCTGTGAGCGAGGCATTAAATCTGAAAAGTCTGCGCTGTGCCGGAAATGGCAACATATAAATTTACAGCTTTCTGACGATTCTCTGACATTTGATATGGCTAATGGTGTTATGACACTCACGTTAGCCTTTTATCTTTTTGGAGCGTGATTTACATTCTGCTTTGGGGGATGGTAACTGAACAGTATTTTATAGTTAACTGTTAAATTCGTTTGAGAAATATTTGGAACGGTTTTATATTGAACTAAAATGATAAATTCCTTTAAGATTTCTTCTTTGAAAATATTAGTTTTTAACCAATTCTTATGCATATATTTCTGGGGTTACCTAATCAAGGCCTGACTTATCACAAATCCACAAACTACCAACATAATTATTATGATGTTAACATAGATATACAAAAAATGTAGATATTATTCTCCCAGGCACTTGAAAAATGAGACCCGTAGTCGGCCCATAATTAGGTGAGCATTTTCCGGGAGAAAACGATAAAATGATATATGCCATCGGGGAGAATGAGAATGAGGATCCCGGTCTTCAGTGCAGCGGCTTCCAGAGGCCACAACCACCGTACACTCTTTTAATGAATTTGAGGGAATCACAGAAAGACAGATAGGCCAGAAAACAGAAACAAGGCAGCCATCGGCACAGATTCCGTGTGGAGGTAACGTGGCTTTTGATCTTTGCTGCGTTTGTTTGTATACAATTTGATGGCTCGTGTTGATGGATCGTAAACGTGGAATGGTGTTCGCACTGCTGCTGCTGCTCCTGCTCCGTCGAGCGATGACGATGATCAACGCAACGATGACGGCACAGTGGGTCTTTGATCATTCGCCGCGCCAGTTGGCAGTCAAAATGTTAATTTATATGTTCTGCTCCCGCCTACAACCAGAAGAGCGGGACTGGCAGGGCTGCCGGGCTGCCGGGCTACAGCTAACAACTTTACAAACATGTTTGAGATTTTTATTACTGTGTGAAAATGTTCGATTCTTCCGTAAAATCCGGCGAGGCAGGATCAAACAAATTTATGGGTGGGCGCAGCCAGATCTGGCAGGCCAGATCAGTCAGTGCGAGAAAAACTTTTCATTGTGATTGATGGATGCCTACCGCAAAAACAGCGGCTGCGGCAACACATTCCCAGAGGGATTTTGATTATAGACAAGTTGTCGGTGGATTTTTATTATTGTGGAAATCGATCAAACCACTTGACGGCTGATCAAAGGTAGCTCTGGCTACCGCGAACATTTCTCGATATCTTTCGTATTTTAGTGAGCGTATTTTTTATTCGATTTAATTATTGTGAATTTCGCTTTCGAATCAATTTCTATTTTCGTTTGCTGAGTTATGAAGATTTGCCTTGAGTGATAGCTGATGCAGTTTAAATTAGGTGGTTTTGATTCTAAAGCATTGTTATTTAATTTTATTCCTGTTATTAAATCTTAAAGAAAAGTAACAACACTTTATTTGTTGCAAATATGATTTCAACTACTCTTCACTACAACATACATACTTATTGAACAGCTGGGCCACTTACTTGATTTCTCTGCTCTCGTTGCACAATAAGACAAAACTTGCCCAAGGAAACCGAGATAAGTCCAGGGGAAGACAAGGACAATAACACACTTGGCCGAAGGAGGGGAGCCTAAGCTGGTCCGATTGTCTGGCTGTCGTCTTGGCCACATACTCGGCCCGTCGGGCAAGAGGAAACATTTGTCTCGCTTAATTTAAACAGATTTGCGAGATTATTGTCATGCCGACGTGGAACGTTGAGGCAGCAATTTCAATTCGACCGCGGAGACAGCCCGCAGTGCCAGCTGAGTTAGAGGGATCCCCCCAGCCCGGACGGGAAGAAAGTCGCCGGGCAAGCCGGAGCCGGAGCCAGAGCCGAGGCCGAAGCAAACCGAGGCAAATCTCCTGACAGCAGCGCGCCGGCAACTTTTAATGTTTCCCTCTTTGCCAGCCCCGATTCGCGAGAGTGGGATGTTTGGATTGCAGAACAAATTTGCAGAGAACGTTATGCAAGTGACAGGCGACAGATCGGGGATCTGAAGAATGCTGCTGCCGCGGATGACGATTCCCTGCACAAGCCATATTTAAGGGGCTTTGAAGTCGCGCCGCTCAGCTGGAGGTGTCTGAGGCGCGAATCCAACTCATGTCGGACTCGACGCGATCGGAGCATGCCGCGCTCCCAGATGAAGCGTTCCAGATCAGGCAGGCAATCTGACGGCTCTGACTGATGCGGATCGAGATGCAGATGCAGATGCTGATGCTGATGCTGCCGGTGCTGTCGGCCTGCCCACTTTTAATAATTAATGAACGGGAATGAGTTGGAAAGCTCGTGTCGCACACAAGGAAAAACTTTACTAGAGCTGGTCTAATATATAAGATTTTTGACAAAAAACTGTTACATATTTAAAAGGATAATTATATAAGTACATACTTGTTATAGAGTCCCTAAGCCAGTTACTACCCCAATTAAATAAGTATATATTTACCTAATCTCTAACTAATTTCATTTGAATGTTAAATTATAACCTTGTTCCCCCTTATACCCCGCGAATCTGCCTCTCATTTTATATTTTATTTTAAATTCAACAGAATAACACAGCGTTTTTTCTAAGTGCATTCGCTTGACAGCCTGACCGGCTAACTGCCTTAGACAGCTACTCGTTTCCGGAAGTTTATCTCCATTGCAGCTCAACGGCAGCTGCTTGAAAGGCATTAGACTCCGTCAGCCTTGTCACTCAGCCTCCGCTTGACGGTGGCTTCGAGCTAAGACCCGCAGACTCGCAGACTCTGAGGCTCCTCCCAGAGACTGACATTTGATCTTGGCTGTCAGTCGGAGTCATGTCAAACTATGTTTGGACAGACGACTGGAGTAAATCTAATGTCTTCTGAAAGACAAGCTCTTATTTAGCCCTTTGGGAAAAGATCTCTCTCTTTAGATTTGCCCAATTAGTAACGAATGGTATAAAAAAGATTCCTAATGTGCTGCCTAATTCCTTATGATATTAAAAAGATCTCTTGAAATAGTTGAACTTTAAATAAATTCTAATAAATGACTTAAGGACGTCTAACTAAAAAAAATGTTTAAAAGAAAAAAACTTTTAATAGTCTTTAGCTTAAGCCTTTAGGTTGTAAGGCTAAGAAACTTTCAGAAGCACCTTTTTGGGTGCTATGGCTGGGGATTCGACATGTACCCAAAATAAATACTAAGTTAATTCCTTTAGCAAATCAACTGATCTCTGAGAAAGCCCTCTCGCACTTCTAACAACTATATTCTCAGAATTTGTAAAAGTGAATAATATTTATACATGCATCGGAAAATGTTGGGATCTTGTCGATCATTAGTCTCCCGGTGCGGACGCCACATGTGTCGCCGTTGTCACGGCACCTTGTCCAATCCACAGACACATGTCCACACCGTCGAGGAGGCAGAGGAGCTGCCGAAGCCCGAGAAGACACTCAGCGAGCGTTACTTGAAGTTCCGGGAAAAGCTGCGATCGAATGCACATCCAGCTCCCATGCCCGAAGTGGCACCGCATCCGGCCCACGAGCAGGAGCCCCTCAAGCCCTGGCCCTACGGCGTTAACCCGCATACGGGGGAAATCGGAGGACCTGCGGGACCCGAACCCACGCGCTACGGCGACTGGGAGCGCAAGGGACGGGTCACGGACTTCTAGCAAGCAGCTAGCGTCGAAGCATCTCCACCTCGACACCTTTGTTTGGACAATTCTGATTTATTAACCGTGTTAACAACAGAAGCACTCACAATTGGTTACACTCACGATAGGATGGGCGAGGAAAGTCTGCGCCACGGTAGCCGGGAATCCAGATCAAGATGAAGTAAATCAAGATTCCCCTCGCCGGTGTAAGAGCGCTTCTGCGAAGGCATTACATAAATTTCTATTGTGTGATTTCTTTGTGGTTTCCGTGGAGGGGATTTATGTTGGGCCTGCCATCAAAAATAAATTGATAGCCCTTTCTCTCGCTCCGCGAAGGGGTTCTCAGAATAGAGAGTGCCAGCCCGCCAGTTGTGGTTGAGTCTTCGGCCTCTACTTCCATTATTTATGGTTCAGGGGCAGAGAATCGTGCCTAAATTGAAATTATTTGGAGTGATACTGGGGCCTTTGTCCAATAGTTTCGATTCTTTTGAAATTAAAGCGACAGTTTACGTGATTTTTATTAGAAAAACTTCTGTTCGCCTTGGGTATCTGCATCTAATTTTGTAGCCCGAGTGCGTTTGAGGCCGGCACATAAAGGGGTTCTTCTCCTCGAAGCCATAAATTTCCTTGTTAAGGCCCTGAAAAACGTTTTCGCGGCTTCGGAAATTGGTTACAAATTTTCGAAAAAGATTTGCAGCTGTTTTCGTTCGCCTCTTTCTCTGTTGACATTTTTGTGGGATTAAGGCTGGATTTACTAATGAACACAAATAGAAATTACTGAAATGCTTTTCGTAGCTAGTAAATCTTTCCGAACTAATTGACAACCAAAAGTTGATGCACTAATGGCTTTTTAAAACCTAACATTTGTCAGTTTTGAAGATTTTATTAGGAATTTAGATATTGAAGTGGATGATTGTGGCTGAGTTGTCTTTACAATGGTAAAACTCGTTAAATGTGTACTTCAATTAAGGAAATTAAAGAAGAGTTTCAGAACTAATATACCAGGATACACCCATGTAACTATTTAAATTTATATTATTATTAGAATCCTTTTTTTCGTTGCCTAATTGGTTCCTCAATAATAAGTGTGTTATCATTTGTTCTCTTCCTTCTTTTCTGTAAATCAGAATCTATTTACAACCTTAACAAGTTGCCGACGGCGGCAAAATGCCAAAATCAAAGATCAATCACAATCCAACAATCCAAAAAACATACGAAGAGAGCTCGAAAGAAAGATAAATTCCGCATAAATTCCAGGAAATCCACGAAATGCTTTAATGTACATACAATTCCGAATCCCTCGGAAATTACACACCCCAGCTGACTCTCGAAATCCACAAAATCCCAGCATCGACAACTTGCTCAACGCCCAGCGCTCAACAGGCGCGAGAAGCGACGACTTCCTCCATAGTCATCCATCAAATGCGATTTTCCCACTTGAAGTGGGGGGCGGAACGGCCCCAGGAGCGGCAATTATTTCGTCTATTTTATTTTTAAACGAAATTAACGTGTTGCTTGTTGTTGCTAATGTGTTTTTATTACGTGAAAAGCAAGGAAAACACGCACACCGATGCTCCCAAGATCATTTTATAACCACAGCCGAACGGAGCGGATCGGAACCGATCCGTACCCTTCTCCATTTCGCCGCTCGGTCGCAGAGTAGTAGGCGCTGATTGATAGAACAAAGTGAAAATCAAATAAAAAACAAAACATAAAATCTGGACACGCAGCCCATTCCCATCCCATTCCCATCCCATTCCCATTCCCATTCCCCAGAGCGCACCGCATTGCGGCGCAAGATCAAAGACCGCCCCTCGATCTGTAATGACAGCTTTGATCATTGTTTTGCCTTTGATTTTTTCCGGTTACGTTTCTCTCGCACTTGCGCCGTGCTCTTTTTCGGCCGCCGAGTGCTCCACGTCCACCATGCGATCATCAGTCTTGTTGGCCCGCGATCTCTCGATCATATCGAAAGTACTTGGAATTGTGGGAACCGCTCGGAAAGGGGCTGTTTACGATCGATTTCGCACCTACTTGAGAGATTTCGCCGAGGCGAAATATTTTACAACTGCCAAAAACTCTGGGCAGGAGGAATCGAGGGATCGAGGGCTGCTGGTACGTCTGGATCTATACTTTAGACCAGAGCCGATCGCACAGAGCAGCCGAGTTCCCTTCGAGCACTTCGGCTGATCCACCGAAGCTTGACGACGACCGAGGGCTGATTGCCGATATATCGATGTTTTATCGAATATTTGCAATACATTTCCGATTAACCTACATTCAGTTTGATGTAACGAAGAAACAATGTTTCGAATAGAAACTAATCATGTTAATATATATTTTGATCTTCGATATTATCGATATTATGATCTATATTTTATGTTAAGGGCAATATTTAAAATTTCGGTTCGAAATTTATATTTATAACTATTTCTGCATAAGAAAATACTGCCGATATTTCATTAAATATTTACGAATATATTTATTAAATTGATATTATGTTTTATATGCCTATCATTGGATAAAGGGAAATTTTGAATGCCAGAGAAGAATATAAATAAAATGAAATGTTTTTAGATTTTTTCATCAAAAATAAGAATATTTATCAAAACTAAAATAATTAAATAAAATATTTTTAAAATAATTCCCAATAATTTATTGTCCGGGTAATCACATCATATTATTGAAGTGGTAATTTACTCGACATAATTTATTAACTTAAATACATTTTAATAAACATATTAATAAATAAAGTGAACCTTTTCTTGTGACCTGTAAATGTCTACCATTTTTATGATGTGGAAAAAGACCAAGTGAAAAGCTGGGTAAATATCGAGTAAAATACGAGTGCCACAGGAAGCAGCGGGTGTTTGGTGGGAAATCAGCTAAATATATGGCCAACTATTATGTTATTGCGTGAACGTGCACTGATTTCACCAGCCGGGCTTTTGTTCACGTGCAATATTTTGTTGGGCGCCAAACACACGGGGTTTCCACCCCAGCGCTCCTGCTCCCACCGTTCATCCTTCGCCCTTCGTCCTTCCGCCCACCACTTTCCCGGGGGAGGGCGCCTTATCGGAGCGTATAACATATATCATTGACACTTTGACATTGCCAGCTTCGCGGGGAAAGAAGGAGCTGTGTGGCGGGTGGCGTGCTGGCAAGGTCCAGGGCCATGACCAACAGGATTTTAGTACTTTTCAAAATGGCACTTAATCATGGCAGCCGCCTGGCGCAGGAAAATGCGGAAACTGGCAACACACACACACACAGACACACCACGACAGCAACAACAAGGACACAGAGCCACCAAGACGTAATCGCATGTGTTCACGCTTGAAAGGATAACGACGACATGGCTGGGAATCGGTATTGGAACTCCCGCTGATTTCCCGCCCCGTCCGCCCGACCAGAGCGAAACAAGATTAATGACTTGGCAAAAGGAACTCTCGGTGCGAAAGTGTGTGCGAGAGTTGGCTGCTCCTTCCTGGCATCCGATAAATTGTTTGCTACTTGGACTGTCATTAGTCGAAAAGTTTGTTTGTTATTGTGTTAAGTGTTATTTGTGCGCTCACGTCCAAGTGTCAGGCTCTTTGGCATTTCTTTCACTCTTTCCCAGCCTCGCCATCGTTTATCACTTTCGTTCTCCTTCCAAAGAGGGATAATATTCGCCTGTCACAGATGACTCGTACCTTCCATCCCGCTAAGCCAGTGATGACCGCAGAAAAATGAGTGGAAAAAATGGCCGAAGTCGAGGAGAAATAAAGAGCGATGGAGCTGCCTTAATGATCGCGGAGTGAGTCTTTAAAAAATTACAGATTTATTTGTTATCTCTGCTGCAGGGCCCAAATAAATAATTAAGCCAAGTTGGGCAGTATTATTTATTTCTAAACCTATTTTTATATCCTTTAAATCCTATCAACTACTTAATGTAACCAAAATACTTTTCACGTAACCACGAAAAGTGCAATAAATTCATTAGCGAAAAACAGCTCAAGTTGCGAGCGGGAATCGAGCATAAACAGGAAGCAGTACAACAATTTACAACCTAAATCAAATGCAGTTGAATGACCAGCACAGACGCCATAAATCACTTGCCCACTGTGCTCCAGTTGAGACCCTCGCCAGACGCTGGGTCGCGTTGCCAGCCAATATTTTAGAGAGGAAACCCACCCAAATGGCCGGGAAAACAACGGGGCAGGACGAAACCCCAAAACGGAACGGAACCGGCAAGGGAAAAGATTTCGAGAAAGGGCCAAATGCAATATGTTATCAAATAAAAATGTTACAAGCGACGACAGAGGATTGGCGGCAAGGCGAACCGAACAACGAACCCCGAAAGGAAAGAAATGTGTTGCACAAATTTATTAGAAACCTTAACTAACGAGCAATATCCTCAGTGGATGGAGGCGGATCTCGGCTGTCGTCTGTAAGGGTGGGCCCCGGGACAGAGTGAAGTCCCAGTGATGTGTCAAATGTTAAGACATTACAAAGCACTAAAAGGCACAAGGACAAGCCCCAGTAGAGCGGCAGGAGGTGGCCGCTGAGCAACAGGAAAACAAATCGAACGTGTGCCCAATGCCATCAATCTTTTGTTTTTATTGCCAGACCAAGGTCCCTGTCGAGCGCTTCTCGGGAATCCGCAATCCAGAATCCAGGATTCACCGGGCCCGGGGTGCCGGGACATGTGTGCGACAGTCGGGACGGGACTTGTGTGTGCCCGACATTAACTCGACAGGATAACAAATCTGTTAAATGTGACAAACGAGCCAAATGCGCCGGTGTGTGTGTCCGTGTGAGCCATCTGAGAAGAAAGCCAAAAGGCCAGCCGGAGTCAAGTTATGTGGGCGGAAAGACAACCCTACTCCGTCCACCTCCATGTCCTGTGGTGCTTCCATTGACCTCTTCCCGCTGCGCATCCCAGATCCTATCCCATCCGATCTGCCCTGCTCAGCGCTGTCACTGCCTAACGATGATTTCATGGTGGTCAAAGTGCAATAAATTTTTATTGTCACCTATTATTGAGCGACTTATAGAAGAAGTCCAGTACAATACAACCGAAATGGCTGGAAATTTATGACCGAGCCTATTGGCCTGCTGCAATTTCTTTCCTTTCAGCCTGCTCATTGTGCATGCATGTCATGTCACGCAGGTCCTGTCCAAGGTCCTGCCCAGGACCTGACAAAGACATCCCGCAGCGTTTGCGCTTCGAACCCTTGACAGTTTTATTAACATGTTTACGATCTTTAGCGACCCTGACACAGATTTGATAAAGAGTCTTCGAGTCTGATAATGAGAGAAAGATTATTGTTTTAGCATGGGGAAGGATTTCTGATCCACAGAGTAACTGCCAAGGATAGAACTTTCTGCTTTTATGGTTCTAAAGATAAAAGGTAACTCAATATGAACAATATTAGCATATCCTAACAGACTGTTTCGGCCGATCAAGCGTAACTGATTGCCTTTCCAGATCTCAACTCACCCAACCCACAATATAAATTAATAACCCCAAAACGTACGCTTTATTTATGTTATAATTTCCACAGCTACAATCCCATAATCCTCTTGAAACCCCAAAACGCTGCTTATGCAGACTAATTTATTTTAACATTTTTCACACTAAATGCCATAATTTATGATAGCGGCGGCATTTCCATTTTCATGCCCCTTCAGCCTCCTTCACATCGTTGCACATTTTAATTCCTTTCGCTTTGACTGGCTGATGGCTCATAAACAATATTAAATCTCCTCGCAGCCAGCTTTTCGTGGCATCCCCCTGCCCGCCTCCATCCTGCCATCGAACAGTGAAGCATGCGATAAAAGAAATATCCCGCGACGGCCTAAGTCCCATAAAAAGTTATTTTTCGCTTTGTTTCTGGTGCCGCCTCCTCATTTTCCAAATGTTCCATGACCTGGCGCTATTTCTGTGTTCTCGACTCGGCGGCGATTCGGGGGCGGGGCAGGGAAAACTCTTTGGAAAATACTATTTACAGCTGAAACTTAACTCGGCTCGGTGCTTGGTGCCACATCCAATGACAGCAAATAAACACGACACACAGAACATTTCAAATTATGACAGTTTTAATTTTCAACGGAATTTTAGTATAGTTTAGCATATTTATTTTGATGTACTGTTCTGAGATGACATAATTCACTTTAGTTTTCTTTAAAATATGTTCAAAGAATGCATTCCATTTTATTTGCCACAACAAAGAACATATGTAATATTGCAGAATATATAAATAATTTGTATTTACATTAGTTACTATATGACATTAGGACTTTTAGAGGTACAGAGAATGGATGGGAGGAAAAGTCCTTTCATGAAAAATATCGAAAACAACGTATGTATACTTTGATAAACCAAATTTGAAAAATATAAAAAATATTCATGAATAAAAATATCGAAATATTATATATATTTATATAAATATTATATATATTTATAATTTTAATTAAATCCTAAAGGCAGATTTATCAGTAACAGCAATTCTGACAAGAGATAATGATGATGTGTATAATAAAATATGTTAAAAATTAATCATTATAATTGAAATGTAGCATTTTAAGATTGTTCCTTTATATAGAACATATCTTATAGGTTGAATCTTTCAAGTTCACGCTCCCCTTTGACATCCAGTTCGATAATAATAACCCTGATAGCCCTGGGTAATGTTTGTCTCCTGGCTCATTGCCTTAATATCTTTAACTACTTTCTGTGTGATTTATGTGACATGTTTAATGGGCGTTCGCTTTGAATATGGTTCAATTTTATGGAACACGCTCATTAAGCGTTGAAATTGTTGTTGGCGGCTGGAAAATGTAGAAAATGCTGTAGGGAAACGGCATCTACAGTGAATGTGCTCAATGTGAAATCCGTATCGAAAACTGGAACACACAATATGGAAATTGACTTCTATTGTCATTTTTATTGCCTTTACTAATGGTTTTTGGCTTGTCATGGTGAATTATGGTCAGGCAAACATACACACACACACACGCAGGCTCGGGTAGGTGCCAGGGCCACGCTTTCAATGCGAGGGCGGCGGTCAAGGATAACTGCAGGATGCGGACGAGAGACAAGCGATGAGGGTGCAAGGACGAGGGACCGGAGAGAAGGACCACAGGACACACACTCCCTCCCTGGCTCTGCCCCGCTGTCAGCAGGCAGCAGGCGGCTGGCAGCAGAAGTCAAACGAATTTATAATTTATTGCCAACACATTTGCTTGCAGTTGAGCGTAAAGGAGGACGGTGCACGTAGCCGGCATCTCTAGGATTTGCCCTGGACACCCAATCCATTATTGTTCTCATATGGTTTCCAGTTTGTCAGCAGCCACAGCAGCAGCACCGACAGCGACAGATGTATTTTATTTCCAGCCAGGGGGCGGGACCGAAGGCAAGGACGTGGAATGCAAGGACAGTTGAGACGAGGGCCCGTCCATGTCCATGGTAAATGTAAACAATTTATTTTGATCTGTATATATTAAGTGCATCGAAATGTGTTTGAGAAGGAAATATGGACATATTTGGAAAGTATTCTTGCAGAAACTAGCCAAGGCTAGTTCAAAGTTTTGAATTAGCTGTAGATCGAATGCTCTTAGCTTGATATTATTCATAATGTCGAAATACTACATCTTTTTATACTAAAATCAGACAAGCTGGTTATCTATGTATAAATACAATTTCAAGTCATTTATAATATCTTTTATGCAGAATTCGCTTTGAAAAATATTCAAACTTTTTCAAAGTGATGAATGTACCCGGGTTTTTGTTCTTTATCTTCAATAGGAGACTTTAGGATCACCCACAATCCTTAATTAGTATGATCAGCATGTACGATTGCTGTCATAAACAGAATAAAAATAAAATAAAACGACTTCGTGGACAGGAAATCTGGCGCTACGCGCGCACACCTTTCGGCTTCGGGATGAGACCAAACTTATTTGTTATTATAATTTTTCCTGGGCTAGCTCTCCTCGGAATGGCCACATAAACAAATCAAATGTAATAAAACTCGACCCATAAATTATCAAAAGTCTCCTCCGCACTCGCACACACCCTCACCCACACGACAAAAAATAATCGTAAGGCACATAAAAATTGTGTCATAATAATAAATTTAGTTAGAAATTTAGCTGAGCCGAGAAACTCGGAAACTCCCTCGCGGCTTCCTGGGAGTGCGCTTGGCGATGGGCATTTTGGATTTTTATGATATATTTTATGGGTTTTTATTGTAATTACGTAAAAAATTTGTGTGCGTTTATAAATTTTATGAGTTTTCGCCTTTCCACGAAGCCATAAAAATATGAAATTCAGACAAAGGAAGCAGATAAGGACTGACACGTACTCCCCGGCGTTAAAAGGGAGTGTCAACCCGCTGACTATGGACTAACTGCAGGCTGCAACATTGTGGCCCAGCCAGGGAGCTGAGTGCCCCATCACGTGCATCTGCGGGGCACATTCGCTTTGGGCTGTTTGTTGAATTAGCTGCAAGTGGGAATTGAAATGGGGAAAGGTGAATGGGGGATCGGATCGAGCCATTATCAGAGGCAGCCAAGTGGCTGGCGCCGAGGCCCGTGCACTTATTAAAAATTATGCCGCATACACCGAAGCGAAGCGGCAGCCCCTGCCCATAATTACATGAAATTTTCGTGGAAATTCAGAACACTTGGTGCCGCCCCTCCCCCAATCGACACTCTCCGCTGCTACGTGGCATAATTAAGGCAAAATGCATTCGGGCCGCAGGAGGCACGCTTCCCTGCCTGATTTAATAAATGGTAATGTGGTTAATGGTTTTTTATGACAATTAGTAGTTGTAATTTCTGGAAATCATAACCGTGTTCGGCGTTCGAGTGCCTGTGCATGACGCAAGCCATCACACACGGTAATGACTTAACTTGCTTCGTGAGTGGCGTCGGCAAAAAGCGTTTGCATCGCGGTGCATTATTGTGGCAATCGCCGTCGTTGAATAAAACTACGGGGAACGGTTTGCCGTATAGAGAATAATTACCGGAGCAACAATGTAGCAAGATTTTTCGCTCTAATAGAATAAGTTAACTCAAGAAGTTACTCTTTATCGGAAGGGAACGGGGTGTTTAGACATGTGCTCGTTAAATACAATTTCTGAATAGACAACGAGAAATCGGGGAAAGGTAATACAAGATCAAGACACGCCATATGGTAGAGTTGAGATAAAGTTTGGATAGTGACAGTTTAGGCCAAAATAGGTGAAACCTAAAGAATCAAATATATTTTAAAAATAGTTATTATATTATTTATTTATTTATTTGAATGTATGTGCAAGGCGACTACTATCCTACTAATCCACATTGTAATCACATTCATTTATTGTTTATTTACTAAACTCAATATTGTTGGTCCTAAATTTGATACACGAAGGTTTGAAATTGAAGGTTCCACCGATTTATTTATTTCACCTCGTTATGAGGTGTTTTTGCATGATTAAAATTAAGCTAACAATTGTATAATTATAAAAAAAAAACTATAATCAATCAAAAGATGGCTTTCGGAAAAGATTGTGTAGGCTTGGACTATTTTTAAATATTTTCGTTTAGAAGAAAATGAGGTAAAATTAGTATTGAAATTGTCTTCAAACTATTTTATTTTCCCCAAAGCGTTGAACCTCTCCACGGTAGAAAACTTTTTCGTCTGATAACTCAAACTAATGCTAAATCGCATTTTATTTATATGTAATCCTGATGATTTATCCTTAATTATAATATACTCTTAATTATAATATAAATCTCTTTACTCTATATACACTTAATCTTTGCACTTCAGCAAGGCTTTCGTTGGAGGCCAGCACTCCCTTTTAAACGAAACCCATTTACCCAACTAACGAGCGTGGAACTACCTGGTGATCGAAAAGAGGAGTTAAGCGGGCCCAATCCGGCTCGGGAGTCAGACACCCGAGCCGGTTGTAAGCCCGCTGCCCTCCACTTACCTGATCCCGCTGCCTCCTGCGGGCCCTGCCGCTCCCCCCTGCGCGCTGCATCTGCGAGTCGGATAATTACGAAATCCGCTTAACCTCAAACGTTGTGTAATTCAGCGTACTGTCCGCATAACTGTAGCGGGTCGGTAATCGTAGGCAAATGGCAGGGGAGCCTAAATGTGTCTGCGCAAAGAAAGCGGCATGTTAAGTACTTAATAAAATATCCGAGCATTGCAGGAACTAAGCCGCCAACAAGGCTGCGCTCGTCGTCTTTTTCCCTAATGCGTTCATTAGCGGAAAAGCTACCTCAAAGTGTATGCGTTGTTGTGGAAAAACGCTAACCAAGCGGTTCTGCCAAAGCGGCTGACGGTGAGGAGGGAGGGCGAGGGCCGTCCATGTACGGCAATGCGATACCTCGCTGCCGTCGCCGCCGAGTGTGTAAGTCTCCTTGCTGAGCGTGTGCTGAGTGCTTAAATACTTAATGCGGTTGACTGAATTTTAGCGCATACTTATTCACTTACTTAACCCGAAAACAGAATTAAACCCAGCCAGCCAGCCAGGCAGCCCCAGCAGAAAACCCGGTCGGTAAGCTGACAACGATACCCACGACGTCGCACAGACGTCTGGGAAAGGAAGCGGGAAAGCGGGAAAGAACAGCGCCGTGGCATTTCCACAGCTCATCCTACTTTTGTCACATGCGCTTTGCTGCCCGGTCCAACGGCTGACCCTGGTCAAGTTCCGTTCCACTCGGTTCCATCGGCCGCGCCACGCCCCCGGCTCGAACCTGCTTATTTAGTAGTTACCACTTCCTGTCGCCCGGCATCCTTGTCACAGTCGCTTGGGGTTAACCTCAAAGCCCAGGTCTAGGGGTAACATGTTCACACTCGTGTAAATGTGGCTCTACAGCTGCGGAAAGGGTATAGGGGTATATGGCTTCCCTCTAAAGGGAAAAGGATTCAGCAGAAGGTTACAAATAGAAGTTGTGTCAATATATTTTATGTAGATTTACAGGCATTTATTATCTCATTATAACTCAATAATTATTAAACGGTTTCTTTAGTATGCAATGCCTTAAAAAAATCTATAATAAATAGTATTATTGATTCCTCACTTCATTAAATTACTTTCCCTACACCCTATTTGGCTCAGTTCTTTTCATTTATTTTTTTTTAAAGAGGATCTGCAATTCGTTGACTCTTACTTACCTCATTAGCCACCCAACATCATCATCGTTTGACATTTGAAAGGTGCAAAAAGGTTTGTTCTTTCTTATTTAATCTTCTGCCCTTCGAAGGCACCAATCAAATGCCTGCGACCACACCCATTCGACTGCAACCGACAATTAGCAACGTGTGGTTTTCGACAGCTGACTGAAATGGTTTCACATGACGACGCGCAGACCCGTATCCTTCTGAAATTTCGAGACCCCTCCCTAATTGACTTTTAATTGAAGGTTGTAACTATTACCTGGTCCAAGTATCTCCTAGAGAAAGGTGATTAATTGTATGGCTTATGCGAAAGAATTAAGCAAATTACACACTCCGGTCGCCGAGACTTGGGAATCTTTAATTATTTCCGCAGGGGTCCTCCTATGGCTTCCCGGCTATTGAACACTAGCTCGCCCACGCTTGCCCTAATGTGGCTTAGGCTCGGCCTGTGTGTACTAAATATCCGGATGAAATGTAATTAGCGGCAAAGCCTTCCAAGTACGCCGTAATCTTCGCTGAGGGTTCACACATAACTGTGGCCAGTGATCGCATGTCGTAGGCTTAAGAGTGAAGGAGGAATCAGGAAGACTACTGAAACAATTCTCGCCCCGAAACTACTTCTATAAAATTTCATAAATTACTATTAACGATTCAAGTGAAAGGAGAATCATTAGTTTATTGCTATTGTTAGCCCTAAGCTAATCAAATTGTCTAAGCCAAAAGTAAACTGATTGGAACAAAATGCATAATCGATAAGCCTAATAGGCGGGAGCCTTAATCGCCTCCCCCAGAAACTCATTTGGCTAACAATAGCAGGGCGCATTCCGAAAGTACAAATATGCAGATCGGCTTAATTATCATCAATTTGAAGCAATTAAAACGTCTGCCGGAACGGTGGAGGAGTCGAGTCTGGAGTCTATAACCCTAAGCCCATCCAGCTTGTAAAACAAGCCGCAGCAACTACGGCGACGACGACGACAGCTGAACAGATAACAACATTGTCGAAGGGAGGAGCAGCCACAGACACTGCCACAGCCACTGCCATTGCCACTGCCACTTCCACTGCCATGGCAACAGCAACAACAACAGCAACAGGAAGACAACTCAACGACGCTTAATTAATATAAATACAAATGGCTGGAGTTGTCAGGGTGGGATTCGGGAGGCGCCAAGTACGTTGACAATTACTTATAGGATTTTGGTATGCCAGAGTGCGTGTGGCTGGCTCGATGGAAGACGCTCTGGGCGCCAATAAAATGAAAATTTCCATAGTCTCCTTAGTGCACAGCGATTTCCATAAGTAGCTGGCAGGTAAGACCGAGGAGCTGAGTAGCAGGCTGGGGGTTGGACATGGACCCCACAAAATCCCTTTTAATATTGTCGATGGGTTCCACACCGGCTGCATATACAATTAATGTGGCAAAGCTCGGGGGCGGGGCGGAACGGGTCGAGGCGAATTAAGGTGCATAATTACAAGACCCAAAACAACCATTTTGTGGCTAAGCATATTAGATTTTATTAACTTCACAACACAACTACACCCGCCCCGCCCCCACTACGCTCTCGAGCTCATCAGTGGCGTTCCCTGGGTGGGGTTCCTTTCAGGTTCGCTGCGTTTGTTTGGCTTTACGTGACCATATGCAGGAGAAATATTGTCTGGCAGCTCAGAAGGGAAATTAGTTGTAAATCATTGAGGCAGTAGCATTGATTATCATATCTTTGTGGGATTAAAATGTTATTTAATCAAGGGGAAAGGCTTTAGTAATGTTTGCAATTTGTATCTGCATCAAACTATTTTATAGAAAAATGTGTTGAGGAAGATCTAACTGCAGACAAAACTGTTTTAGCTGGAAATCAAAGAAAATAATAAACTGCTATAAGATATTATCTCATATGTTTTCCAAGTGTATTCAAAAAGACTGTCATAGCAGTTCCTCGCAGCTCACCTTCACCTTCGGTCGGCATGGCAACCTCCCAATTAAGCTGTCCCATTTTTGATGAATAACAGCTAATTGCGAAAAGCGCCCGCGAGAGTCCTGTTATTAAGACCGCCGGCAAAAAGCGGATACCCCTGCCTTCAGCCAGCGCCTTTCACTTTAATCAATTTTAGAGTGCACGCATCCAGTCCGCCATGCGAGGGAGACCCTAGCCAACCGTCTGAGCGACCATAAAACCCTAAAAAGGAAGCCATTAAAGGCTGCAAAGGCTACATAAAAATCTGTTGTGCGGGACAGCGGGAACGTGTGCTAAATCGCTGATGACTATGCGGCGCCAATGGGGCAATTTCCAAGTATATCCCCGCGATACATTTAAGGGATCGGGACCAAACAGAACGAACCCCTCGAGTGCCCAATTTTCACTTCCGTTACCATGGCATATGGACGGAGCTGGCACTAATTCTAAGCCAGTGAAAAATCCTGGTGTGCATCGCATCCAGTTCCACCGTCGCCTTTGATGTGGTTCAACTCCGAGTCCGAGTCTGGTTCGGTTGTCTGCCAATTTGGCACGTAATTTAATATTAATTTGTTAAACTTCATTCAAGGCGCCTCCCCCAGTCGCCATCAAGAGGCAGGGCATTTTTAGTTGAAAAGGAAAGATTCGCCGGCGGAGAAGATTACAGCTCACCGTTCGCTCGTTAGTCGGCTTAAACGTTTTCATTGTTATGCGTCTTGGCAACGCCTCCACCAACCCGAACTCTGATCCCAGTCAGAGTCTGGGAGCCGGACCCCGTCGCCGCGTTCCTTTTATGTTTGCTCGATATAATTACGTGGCTCTCCGCCCGAAGTCATCATCATCGCCGGGGCGATCGGCCCGTCCCAGCCCCCTGATTGTTATGTGTTTTGATAGGTTTCAGCGAAATCAGGGCCTAATAGCAACGCGCTGCATGCGAAATGCCGGCCCGGCCCACGTTGTCCTCTCATAATTATTGAGCAGCGTTCGACAAGTGATTATACGGCATTTGTGTCGTGATTTGGCCAAGGGGCAGGCATCGATCGCCCCCCTCCCGATCCCCGACTGCTAACGGGGCGTTGGCGTGGCCGATAGATGGAGGATGGAAGTAACTGCTCCGCAGCAAAGGATACGGGAGGATACAGGCGTATCCCAAGAGCAGCCATCAGGTCCATCAGGTAGGGCAGCGCCAAGTTATGAAGTTGCGATCGTGCTTCGTTTAAACACTGAGAAGGGGTTTCTGCGAATACACTTATTATGGATAAGACCTTTTGTTATTTAGGATTTGAATCTTGCTTAATAAGGAGGGCTTGGCTGACTTTTTCTTTAAACTTGAAATATATTTATTTATAATCCAGAAAGATTATAAGAGCATGATTACGAAACCAGGAGCTTATCAGGATCCAGCCTGAGATCTCTCACATCTTTCCACAGAAACCTTAGTTAAATCTTAGATCAAACACCACCCACCACTACAAATGATCTCCAGATCATCCTTTAAGTTCTCTTGTAGACGCAGATAAAGCTGGCTTAGGATTGAGTTTCACTGGCCTTACAAGGTTATGCAATTCCTCGTAAATCCCAAGAACAGGACACCCAAAGACTGAACCCAAGACGGCTACTGTTTAGAAGAACCTTCAATAATTGCGAACTGTGTAAACAAAGCATTGTACAAGGGAAATGAAAAACTGCAACAAATTGCATAAGTAAACCAGATCCCTTCTCTTCAGTGGCCAGAAATCATGCCCCGCAAACACCCAGAAATAAAGAAATCCGGAGACAAAACATCTCTCGGCTCTGAGACAATACAGACAAAGACAAGATGGGCAAGGCCATAAAACGATTGCTAGGGTAGGAGGGAAACACATTTGGTTTTTCGGGAATCCCTTGCTTTGTTTTTGGACTAGGAAATAAAATCCATTTATGGTTACGCTTATGGTTCAATTAACACTTTCAATGGCAGGCGGAGACGCGGGGAATAGAGGGAGAAATTGATATTTTTGTCCTTGCCAGCTCGCATCTCGATAGACATCTTCTAGGCCCGAAGACGTGAGTGCCCGCCGACTGGGCTCGGGGTGAAAGTAGAGCTCAGCAGGCAGCAGGACAAAGGCCAAATGCTGGGACAATGCGTGACGGGGCAACTGGAGACGGGAAACAGAGGATGTCGTAAATTTCAAGTGTAACACCATAATGTCTTTTTCGGATTTCAGGTTCGAGAGTGCCTGCGATAAGGTTCTCCCATCCATTCCCTTAATTTATGTACGTGTAGGGTAAAAGTTGTAAAAAATGAAACCCGCAAGTAATTGAATAAAACTCAAGACAAAAGGTGAAATTTTAACTACTTATCTCGAGTCCTTTTTTAGAAATCGAGGATGAATGTGTGGGATTGATACCTTTTATTTTATCATCAGCTGTTCTGTGTAGGAATATCTTAAAATATCTAGAAAAATGGAAACAAAGAGATGTCTGCAAAAGTTGTTTTGGATTTATACTTTAATGAAATTAATTTGGAATTTTTAAGAGCAACTACTTATGTATATTTTAACAGTGAAGGAAGTTTTTAATAGGGGTTTAATTTTTATTTTTTGTTTTTAAATACATAAAGAGCACATTAAAATATTTTTCGGACAATACTTACAGTAACTCTGAACTAAATAAAATAATACACATTTCTTTTAAGAAATTCCTACATTAAGAACTCAACAAAAACTCTCAATCTTCAGAAAATCTACTCCATCTCCATTCACGTTGAACGTGATCAAGATCTCTACAAGATATAAAAGATTGAAAAAGTACTATGTACTAGAAAATGCCTTCCTCTAGTTTTGAAATTTCGCCGAAAGAACATATTAAAACCATTGAAAGAGCCACTTTTCCAAGCAAGTACGTGCGGTGAGTATAAAATCATGGAACAACGAAAATTGTGCTACACGTCTCAGAAATTCCAAGAAATCTAATTTAAAAAGAGTTATACACTTTTTGTGGTTTTATGAATGAATCCCAAGTTCAGTTTACGGGTTCGTGGAAACTGCTATGAAAACTTAATATGAATAGAAAAGTCAGTAAGAGAGGTCTTCTTAAGAATTTATTAAGACCTATTCCAGTTTCCCCTCGGAAGTGAATTTGATAAAAATGTTTTAATTTTACTCAGAGATGTAGTTTAGAATTTGATCAAAATGGAATTACTATATTTTCATTGGACCATTCATTTGACCAAAATGGTTCGCTTCCAAGTTCTTAAGTTGAAGGCTATAGAATATGTGATACCCATAGCTCTTATGGTTTCCGCGGTAAGTGGTCTCCTAGACCGGACGGAGTTGATGACAAGAAAACACACCCGAGCCAAATAAACAAAACCTACAGGGAAGAGCTCTCCCTGTTTATAGTGAAAATATGAAACGGCAATCCCGAAATGCTCACATATGTGACAAGCGCATACGCAACCACAAGTATCTGGAGAAATACTAATAAGCGGCTGGAAAGGATGATGGATCGAAGGACGGATCCAGCCGAACTAATCGTCCAGCCCACTCAGCCCTTGGTCAAAATAAATAATGACAACAAACTCTCACCAAGTGCTCAGAGGCAGGAATAACAACTGCAGACTGCAGCATGTGTTGTGTGTGCAAACAGAGTACACTCTAAACTCTGGTCCAGGTTCCAGGTTTCAGATCCGGGGATGATTGCAGTTCTTATTTTAGAGCCTTTGTTTTTTTAGGATGACAACTCGGGCTTGAGCCTCTGGGACGCCCAGTAATGAAAGCAAAACAAAAATTGAAACTCAAAATAAATAGGAGCGGAAACAATAATACTTGCATACGTAGCTCCAGACAGCTCGGCAGTCACGCTAAACGGGTTCCCGGGGCGGCAGAGGCTGCCGGCAGACGGCCAATTAAATGCTTATAAAGGTTAGATTTATGCGAGACAGTTGACATGTGTGAGCCGATGATGAAAAGGTTGTCTGTCGGCTGTGCCATTTGCCAACCCCCGGCGAAATCTTCTTATGCCGACCATCTTTATGACATGACTGCTCATCGGCGCACACATGTCCATACACTCACGTATCTCCTAAGTAGGATCAATATAATGCCAAACAAATGCGAAAACAAATCCTGGACTTAGAACGGATAAACAAGTAGCCTCAACAATGGGCAACCGTTTTTCGGTTTGGCTTAAATCCAAAACCTGCCAATCATTGCCTTTTGTCAGAACTGTCAACAGTTTTATTTAAATGTTTGACCTTCTTCATGCGAATTTCTTTGCCTTTGTGTCTTGGCTCCCCCTCTGAAGGCAAAGTTTTTGTCGAGTGAAAACACACAAAATATTAAAAAGTAGGCAACATGCAAAGACAATGGAAAGAGTAAGATACGTATGTAAGAAATTGTTCTGCAATGAAATAAAACCATGCAAAACTATAATGGGAATGCGCACAGAACTAGCAATAATGTATGCAGACAGGCAGATCTAGAACGCTTCGGAAAGGACGTTTCTAAATCGCTCAGTCTCACTTTCTATGAAGATCATTGCCACAACATTGAAGGAACGAAAACATATTTGCATAAAGTAATAAAGCGAAAATATTAAAAAATTAGCTTGATATTAAAAAGTAATAAAATTCAACATTTAAAGATACAATATAACGTGTAAGAACGATGGCAATCTCAGAATTATAAATGTTATATACGTGTCTATTGATTAATGGCTCAATGCAACCTCCATTCTTATATTTTTCCGCTCAGTAAAATTATTGATTCCAAAAAGTTATTCAAAATTGTAATTGCCACCGGATATTGTCATGTCCACAGCCTAGCCAATTAGCACAGTATTAAAGAATTTTATTAGCGTCGTAAAAAATCAATTATTAAATCGGCTTTTCCTACTTTTCGGACAAAAATAAAACTGTTACACACCCATTTGCCGTGTCGCACACACCCATTATATGGAAGGGAACCAAAATTAATAAAACTCAGGATTTTTTATGCAAAACACGTAGCAGAATGTTATGGGTCATTAAATGCGGAACTTTGTGAGGTTGCTTGCAGAATTCATATGCCAAATGAAACATTCTTCACATGAGAAACGATATTGGCAAATAACTTCAATCGTAAATTGCGTGTAATCGCCGAGGGCAATAAATTTTGGCTTTATCAGATGGCAAATTAAATGTGATTTGAATTTTGCTCTTTCTTCGTTACTTTACATTCATATTTTCGCAAAAGAAATCCAACTCAAATCAAAATTCAGCAGGCGCCAGTCGATTGTATATATACATATCTGTACATATTCCCATAGGTGCTCGATGGGGCCTTTGTCGGAAGGTTATGTAAATCAGTCGATCGGAGACAAGGCGATCCGCGGAGGAAGACTTATGCAAACACCGATTGACTGACTGACATATTGACACAAGCATGCTGCCGACTGGTGGCTTCCATCCAACTAAAATGAAAGTCAAGAACTGTGTCCATGTCAATACAAGCCATATATCAGTCATGCCTAGAAATCAGCCAACCCGAACCAGCCAGTCAGTACGCCGTCAGTCTCTCAGTCTCTCAGTCCGTCAGTCCGTCAGTCACTCACTGTCCCGTCTCCGTTCTGTTTCCGACTCGGGCTCTGATTCAGAATCCGATTCTGGTTTGCAATGTCTGCGCAATGCAGTTCTGACATTTTATTGATTGAAGAGGCAACATTGAGGCAAACACACACACAGAAACACAGAGCCGGAGAAAATGCAAATATTTAACAACTTTTTTCGTTTTCCTTCGGTCCAATGTCTTCTGTGGGTTTTTCGAGCCCTGCCACTGGTCTGGGTGTGTAAACATCGGACTTTTATTTAAATATAAACTCGCTCGCCCATCGCATTGCATTGAATACATGATTGAATATGACTCCCGAATGACAGATGGATTTTGTCTGTGCTCGATTGTTTCGATTCGTTTGTTGTCTTTGGGTGTCTGTCGGCCTGGTCGAATGCCACACACGATTCAAAATCGGATCCCGACTCCGACTCCGGCTCCGGCTCCTATTCCGGGTCGCCGCCGCTGCTGCGGATGTTATTTGTCGTGTACATGGGCATGCATAAGTCATAAGTTTCGGAACGAGCATGAATTTTCCTTTTCTTTTAGGCCAGCACTGTGTAAATATGCACATGCATAGTTTGGAAATTTCAAAGAGAACAGTGATTAAATTTATATTTCAATAAAAACAAGCCACTATAATAGAAAATGGAAGCGGGTGTGACGACACCTAAAAAATTTAGGTTTTTGCATAATGTTTCTACACCATCACAAAAACTGTTTGAATTTGGCAATTCAATGTAGAGCATCTTCTATATTATAAGGCACCATTAACAGAATCAGAGTTAGTATCAAAGGATACTGTACCAATCACGTAAGGGTTAATCGATTTGCCAAAGCCAAGTTCTCACTACTCGGCATCATTAATGTCGAACGGCATGGCGTGGACTAGGAAATTAAATGACAACTGCAGACGTCTGTGATCAATTGACACTCGGTGACCACGAGTTCGACCTCGACCAGTGCCAGTCCGTATTCCCGGTGCAATGACTACCCATTGACCCGACGCTTCCCTCCTGGCCCTCTCCCTCTGCTGCGGCCAACTCGCTTATTCTGTCCGAAGTGTCAAATTACCCAGAAAGCCGTAAATTTAGGCCTTCTGGCTGCTGTCATCCGACCAAGAGCCGTTCGCCTGCCTGGCTGGTTGGCACACAAAATTGGTTTCGGTGTCTGCTCGGCTGTTAATCTCTGCTGCAGAGATTAGCGCCCCATTAAGGTGGGCAAAAAGGTGGCACAGGACATTGGGAATTGGTCCCTTATTTTTCAATACCCCTGCCAGCCTTTGCCATATATGTTGCTCCATACGTGTTATCCGATACGGCCCCGGGAAAATTGATACCTTGTGCACTAAGCCAAGAGCTAATTAGGTGCACGGTCTGATTGAGAGCGGAGCGTCGAAGAGGTTCCTTGGCAATTCACCATCCATATGTAGGTATCCCAAGGGGGAGCATCGGACGATATGGGGAAACCCAATACGAATAGGAAGCAGCGCTGGTGACCACAGGAAATCTCACACCATCGGACATGATTAAACCTTTAGGATCTAGTTACAATTAATAAATTGGTTTTGTCAACAAATTTCTCGCTTATGAACATGTCAACTGCTGAAAACAAAAGTTATCTACATTAAAATATTGAACTTTCATGGTGTGTCACACCTCAAACGATGAAATATGTTACTAATCCATTCGTTCCAAGAGGATTTGGGTAAATTCGTTAAGTTCGGTTACTTTCCATAAAAATGTAGCTCAGTTTTGCCGTGGCTGCCTTGAAAAAAGCACTCGAAATGGAAAAACGGATGTTCCTTCTGATGGTTATTTTCTTGGTGCCACGAAATACATTTGCTGTATACTGAGTCCTAATCACCCTGTTATAAGAAGATTTATATATTTTTTTACCTTGCAGGAGAATAAAACGGGGACCCTTTTTGATGAACTCGACAATCTTTTGGCGAAAAGTACTGCAGAACACATGACCTTTTACACTAACAAACGAGAGTGCTTAAGAGGGTTGGTATAGATATGAATCTTAAGACATATATCCACCGGTTATTAATTTACTTACATTTTCAAGCTTGGACTTTATAGAAGGTTAGTTTGGATATTATTAATGGAACATATAAAAGTAAAAAGCATTTTTTCCCACAGAAAACTATCGATCCGTAAGTGCAGTAAAGGTTTGTGCGAATTTTACGCAGCGCTGTTTACTTTCAGGAGCATTATGGCCTTGACTTACTGCTGGAAATCCTAAAGCGGTATAATTATTTGACGCAATTGTATAATTCTGGTTGTGACAAACAGGAAAAAAGAGATCCCACCTGCGGACCGTTCGGCTGCCACAAAGTTGATATTAGTTTTCTGCAAGATCAGGAGCAAGATCAGGAGCAAGATCAAGAGCAAGATCAGGAGCAAGATCAAGATCAAGATCAAGGTCAAGCTCAAAATGGTGACAACATAGCTCGGAGAAGCATCACATTTAAAACCAGTATCAATAGCACTAACAATAACATGAACATCTGGTTGGCAACGGCATCTCCAATATATTTACCACACAAATTAACAACACCACCCCCAACAACAACTCCACACCCAACAACAACACCACCCAAATCAACAGAACCTTCGAGGGTAGATCGTCATTGTAGCGAGAAAGATCGTAAATGGCTTCCTCTTCCTTTTGATCCATGGGGATACTGCTCTAAAAACCAACCGGTTGGTGCTCCTCCAGATAAAGGAGAAAAAACTTCTCAGTAGTATTTAACCTAGTGCACCCTTAGGAATCGTAGAAAATCGGAAATCTACTTATTGGTAATTTTAATAACCCAATTACTAATGTCATAAAACATGATTCGTTTTAATTATTCAACGAAAACACAAAAACAATGAAGACAAATTATAAAGTAAGACAACATTCACAGGTGTAGCTCCTAAAACGCAAATTTTTGAATATAATATCGAAATACATTTTTTTTCAATTTTAATTTCTGCCCATATTTTAAAATTTAGGCACTGAAAAACAAATTCTGACAATTAAGTATGAATTGTGAAGTTATTTGCACTTTTATATAATTAGAGCTCTATTGTTTATAAAAATATATGTGGAAAAATTCTCCATGGGGGGTTACAAGCCACAAGGCATCCCGCCCGTATCTTCCTAAATTCGGTAAATCTTCTCGGTTGTATTTCATCCGGTACATCCTGAAATATTTCAGAAAATCGTTCAATTAAAATTGACCAATTACCTACTTATTGCACCGATACAAATTATTAAAGGCTAATTATAAAAATGATCTGTAACAAGTTATACAACATTCACGGTGGGCATTTCAAACATGCTGGATTACTAATCCATTCGCTCCAAGACGATTTGGCTTAATTCGTTCATTTAGGTTGGTATGGGGAATTGGGGAAATGACAGTTTCTGCTGCTGCTGGTTATTTTCGTGGTGCCACATTGTCATTGCAGTGCAATACGATAGTCAGCCTTTAATCAGAGGATTTAAATAGTTAGACCTTCCTTGCTGGTGAGTAAAACGGGGTTACTATTTTATCAACTGGAGAATCTTTTGGTGCAAACCATTCAAAAACACGTTGCCATCCAGTCGGGATCGGTAAATGTAAAGGACAAATAAATCTGTAATTGTAAAACTGTAAAAGTAATATACAAATATAAATATATTTAAAGTTGACATTGCTTCCTTGTTTTTAAATGCATATATTATTGATGGTAATTAATCAAAACTAAATTTGTATGAAAATACTTTATATAATTCTAACTTCTAACCGACAGAAGCTAAGATTTCATTGAAGAAGTAATAACTTTTTTGTTGGAAATCCTGTGCTCTTGTAAATATTTAGTGTTAGCCATCGTTAAGATATAAAATGATCTTTAGTAATTAATACAATATTCACTGTGTGTCACGACTCAAAGCCTGAAATGATAATCCATTCGTTCCAAGAAGATTTGTTTTACTGTATTCCATCCGTTTAATTTCCATTAAAATACAGCTTAGTTGATCCTTGGCTGCCTTGGAAAACACACTCAAGATGGTGAACTGGAATTTCCTGCCTCTGGTTATTTTCTTGGTGCCACGTTGCCATTGCGAAACACTCTCTGTAAGCTCAGCTCTAAACAGCCTTTAATCAGAGGATTTACATAGTGAGACCTACATTGCAGGTGAATGAAACGGGGTTACTATTGAATGAACTCGACGATCTCTTGGTGAAAGCTACTCAAGAACACGTTGAAAAGTACGCTAGCCGCCGGGAGTGCTTGGCCAGGTTGGTATAATTGTGACTCTTAACACCCATTTATTTTATAAATTCATAATTAATTTATATTTATTCCCAAGCCCACACGCGGAAGAAGGTTTGTTTGGTTATTATTTTTGTGACATATAGAATAAACAAGCATTTTTCTTTAACAGAAAACCTCCGTTTCGTAAGTAAAGAATAGGTTTGAAAGACCTTTACCCAACGCGTTTTACTTTCAGGAGCAGAACGGCATTATATTACTGCAAAATGTCTTAGAGCGCTATTATGTATTGACGCAATTCTATAATTCCGGCTGTAAAAAGCAGGAAAATGTAAATTTGTCAGGACAAAGCTCCATCTGCGAACCGTTCGGCTGCCACAAAATTGAAATTCGTTCTGGGTCGGATCAATTATTTCCAAATGATTCCAGCAATACACTGAGAGCCAAGAACGTTAACGTCAATAACATTAAAATAGTGTTGAATCTGCCTGAATCACTACAAAATTTTACAGAGATACTAAAAGAAAAACTAACAGAAAAAGTGCAAGAGGAACTAAAAAATAAAAAAAAAGGGAAGCCAACAGAGGAGTCAACAGAGGAGCTAACAGAGGAAGCAGTGAAGGAACCAAAGAAAAAACGATCGGAAACCCCAACGCAGGAAGAAGAAGAACCAAAAAAAGTTCCTGTTTGGAAACGAGTTGCTAAATGGGTTCCGTTTCTTAATAGTTGGGTTTGACAAGTTCCCTTTAGACTCTTTGGGTAACTATACTGTGTAGTATTTTACTCACCCTGACTTCTTGCAATCACTTATTCTTTAAGAATCCAAGGAAATCGGGAATGGCATCATGTACTAAATGTAAACTACAATTACTTATATGGCAGGTGTAGATGTGTTTTTGTAATGAATAAAAGAAATACATACAAAGGCAAAGATTTCATTCGAGATGTAAAAATATTTGCGGTTTCCTGCTTACTGCAGCTCGGAGCGCCTGCAAGGCCCAAATCTATTCTCACCTTCGTGCTAATCACCATGCACAACACAAATCCAGTTTGGGAAAAGGCTGAGGGACTCGGTGGCAGCCCACTCCACGGGGCAGCTGTTGTTGGTCCTTCTCTCATGAGAGCCCAGGGGGAATTGGGAATTGTTTGCTTTTGTCGACTTTTTGTGAAATCCTGATGGAAGTAATTGTTTATGCATTAAATAAGCCGATGCAGAGTGGAGCTGAGATGAGCCCGCCAGATACTAGCACTCACTTGGTAGACAACTGACAAAATATGTAACACAATGGCTGAGGGGTAAACAACAAGTGAGAAGGGAGGGCGGGCAGGGAGCAGCTCAGCAAATCTGACAGGCAGTCAAATACAATGGCACTTAGTCCTCAGTCCAAGGGTGTGTGTGTGTGTGTTCGTTCAGCTCGGAAGTCCTCACGGGTCCTGAGCATTTATGATAGATATCTAATGCCGTGATGGACGGACAGACAGCTCTCAAAAGAAACTGCCTGCCCTCCGACAGGGATTAGGCTCGGTCCCAGCTCCCCGATTGTTATCGCACGCAATTTTGTAATTTGATGAAAACAAACGAATTAAGATAGGCATCGCTCGGAATCCGGTAGTTCCAGACAACGAACAATGCAAGTGACGACTGCGTCTCCGAGCTGTCAAGCCCCCATTCAGCTAATCCCCGCCAATTGGTATCGTGTACTCTCTATGATTCGGTTCGTCGGCTCTCGTTCACACCGCTGTGTGAAACCCGACGCAGCCAGAAGGTGAAGGTAACTCGATATGCATCACTATGCACCATTGTTCTGCAGATCTGGTAGCCACTGATTAGACCAGGAGGCATCTGCAGCGTAGGGTTCCGATCCCGGTAGGAGTCCTTTGACAATTCCCTCAGGTGCCAGGGATGGGAGAGCGGTCTAATTGAGGTGCGCTTTGTTAAGGACAACAATAAATTGAGTATTGATGAAAGAATTCAATTAGATTTATTCAAATTTATGCAAATTAGTTAAGATCATAAGTCCTTATAATAGAGAGGGGGTCCACAGGGTACAATGCCACCCCATTTGAGTTTGAAATTGAAATTATTTTGCAGCGTTTGGTTAACAGAAATGCTAGGAACATGTATATAAAACATGACAATTACTAAATGATTTTAATAAATTATTATATATTATATTGTACACTTTTTTATCCTTTAAATTATAGAAGGTGTACCAATTCTTATACTTCGCTTGACTCTCCCGATTTTGTAACCAATTCAAAGAGATTTTTATGAAATTAATTAAGAGTAAATAATTAGATAATGCATTCGAATACCTTCTATTTATTTATTTTGGTAAACAAATTTTTATACTAAAAACTTGTCATTTTTCACCCTTTGAATAACTCTTGAAAAACTCTAAGTTATTATTGAAGTCCTTAAAAAATTAAACAAAATTCTTTCATTAAATTCCTTTCACTTCAGACGCTGTGAATGCATTTCAAATTCTTTCTCTCAGAGATCACTTGATGGAGTTTTCCTACAGTCGTTCCGGCCTCACATTCAATCGCACTCAAGCTCTTCCATTATGGCCGTTATAATGGAGCATATCATAGATAGATCGATCAATTGTGGAACACTGGTAGCTGGCAGCCGATGTAATCAAACGTGATCTCTCGCTGGCCCCACAGGCATCAAATTAATCTATACGCGTTGCCGCCACCACCTCGCGCACAAAGGAAGAAAAAAAAGTCAGTTACTTTAATGAAACACATGTGTCGGCCTTCGCACAAAAGAGTGGGAATAGCCAGGGACCGAAGCATACAATTTATGATTAATCACAAGATCGATGGGAAAATTATGCTCAAGACAAAAGGCCAGGCGAAGTGGGGCCAGAAGCGAGCATTAATCTGCATTTTCTAGACCCCGTCGAGAGATGACAAAGCGTTTACGGCGCATATAATTATTGGTCGCCGCCAAAGATCAGATGAAGACGAAGTCTCAAGTGGCAGGAAATGCTACTTAATTTGCCTTTGTGTCCACCTCTCGTTCTCGCACACCACACCATCGGCCGGCAAAGATAATGTCTTAAGTATCGGCGACCAAAATGTCATTAATGACAAGTGCTTATAATGACTGGTAAGACGTTTTGTGAAAAAGTCTTTCAATCCGGCTCGCTGGAAGCATGTATAATTTGCTCGTATCCCGCAGTACAATGGCCAGCTACTGGGCCAATCGAAGTCATGGGAGACAATTACGAGTGGTGTGTGATCATGCGGCCCGCTCCATTACTGGGCTGAATCGAGCGGATTTGGCGGCTCAGTTCAAACTGGCTCCCATAATCAATTACGGTCACTTTTATGTTGATTCGCAACGGCTGGTCTCATTAAAGATTTTCCTGTCTACACACATTCGGAATAAAGCACTAGGATTAGCGAATGACAGCTTGATTGATTAATTCAATTGCCTAATCGGTCACATAAGCTATATTTTTCTCTAACTAAAGCATATTCTTAGCGATAACGATTGATTGTATTCAGATGGGTAAAGTAACTGTTCTAAAAGTGGCAAAAGGTATCGAAATATCGATACTGTATTTATTATATCATTGTTCGATATGTTGCCGATAGTTTTGATAGTTTGGGATAAATTACAGTAATATAATTAGTATATAATATCGATATATGTACATCCTTAAACTAGATTACAGATTATATTTCCTCGTGTTCTTCTCAAATTGAATGCAAGACTTTACTATCATTAATAGTTAATTTTTTATAATTCCATACACACACTAAATTCCCCATAAGTAGGTGCCTTTTGCAGAAAATACTCGGGCAGCTCTGCAAATAGCAAATCACAAATTGCGAGAGGCAGAAAAAATACAAAAAAAAAGGACCGATACATACCAAGATGCTCAGACTTAACCATTAATAACTAGTAAGCTCAACAATGTTGTTGCATTGCCAACTATTTTTGCTCACAGACGACGAAGAAACATTTTGTAATTATAACGCAAAAAGGCCGCGACAAACTCATTTGTCCATGGTGAAAAATGCACATTACACAGCGGCAATGGCATCGGCGCAGCCTCCAGAGATTGACACGGAGAGGTGAAGATTGGCCAAATGCCATTTGAGGCAGGGACAGGATGGTGGTAAAATTGCCATGGCAACAAATCAAGCATCATAATGTGTCAAGCAATGCATCAAGTGGCCAACTGGAACGTCAAGGCAAACGCATTACATCGTAATTGACGGGAATTGTCAACACTCTGGCAGGAGGCGCGGAATGGCTAGCGAGGAGCAGGTGGAGTCGAGGGCGAAGTCTCCTCAGGCTGTCCAGCACAGAGAAAAAATGTTACCCTTTGGTATTTCATGAATATAAAATTAATACAAAACATTATGATTAGGTACAATTAAATAAAATAATACCCATCTGCCACCTCAGCAACCATTGACCACGAATTGGAACGTGCAAATATTCTTCCAATTAAATACAAATACTTAAAGAAATAACAACAAAAAATGCTTTGAATTTTCAAATATTTGTGAAAGCTCTCACTTTGGATAATTTTTTAGCATCTGTATGTTTCTGTATTAATTATTTGTATATATAAATTTCATACCTTTCGATATATGATTATTCCAAAAAAGGTATTATGACTAATTCGTTAAGATCTTGCTGTGCACAGTCACTGTTCTGAAGTATTCAATTTCTTCTTATTACTGCTAGCTCGAAAAGAAAGTTAAATACGAACTGGTTAATTTCTTTCTGTGCTGACCACTCACTTTATTTACCGCAATTACCGATTACAGCTTACTTTATGGCCAGAGACCAGTTTCCCCACAATTGCAATCGCTTGAGATTGTGTTAACGCATTTTTTTGCGTCCATATGGGCCTGGTAATATTTTATTGCCAACATTGGATAAGAAAGAGATGGGTAAAGCTCTTTAAATCAGAATAATTAGAGGTACTCTTAGGGTAAATCAAGTAAAGTACCATAATGTAATATACTTTATTATATAATAGTAAACCTATTTTTCATGTAATAAAATATATGATAAGTCTGCTTACTTATTTGAAATTTTTATAGTACTTACAACGATATAAATAAAATAAATACATACAACGGTACATAGAAGTATTCATTTAAAGGATATTTTTAGCTTCCTTCTTTAAAATACCTCTTTCCAACCGCAGAATAACTGGTCTGATGTTGTCTCGCTGCAGTTTGCGTTTCCCTCGACAGTGACAGTTGATGGGGTCCTGTCCAATGAATATATGTCAACAAGCCTTCAACATTGTCGTTTTCAATTTTCGGCAGGATGTCAGTCAAGGATATTTATGGTCGAGATGGTGCATGGGGGAAAATAATCGAGGTACTTTGATCGTATTCCTCAAGCTCGTTACGGCATGCGGTGCGTGGAAACAATTTCGTATGCGTCCGTATAATGAGTTGCAACGAGTTGAAGTCAATGCCGGAGTTGTCCCTTTGCTGTTCAACTGCGGTTGTTGATCCGTTCCTGCTGCTCCTGCTCCTGCTGTTGATTATCCCTTGACAGGGCATCAAATGCGAAATCGACCGCCCAATTTACATACAATGCACATCAATCGAACGGCAACGGCAGCTACATCAAGTACTGGCCCTGCCACTGCCGCTGCCACTGCCATTGCGGCATCAGGAGCCACAGTCACTGTCACTGCCATTTACCCTGCCAGCGGCACTGGTCACCTTTGTGGCATCATCGGTTTTTCCCTTACTTGCCGCATTTTTTGCCTCAGCCCCGGCCTTTTGGGCCCGGCAATCAAGCGTACTTGTTGTACGACTCCAGCTCCGGCTACCAACAACTTTAGCGGCCATGACACAAAGATTGACAGCATGTCGTCGCTGTTTGGAAGCCTGATTGACATGAGTAATCAAGCAGCCGAAATGTGCCCACAAAACGCAGCCAGCAGTGACACTGACAACGAAGCCGGCGAACCAAACAGCGACGGTTGCGTTGCCTTTCGTTTGCCCCTTTAACTGACAACCTGCAGCAGCAGCAGTAACAGCAGCAACATGCAACAGCAACAGCAACAACAGCAGTAGCAACAACGGCAGCAGCAACATTGCCTGTCAGCCGCATGGACATACCAATGCCAAAAGGGCAATTTCGTTGATGAAACGGGGGACGTCATCGAGCTCAAAGGATGCCCGACTTATAAATGCATAAACCCAACTACCATAATCGGAATCAATTAAATCCAGCTTTTGATATCTAAGAAGCGCATTAAAAAGTCCTGGGTCTAAATGGAAATTTAAAAAATTGTCGAAAAGGCTTAACTAATTATTTATTTTGAGTTTATGTGATTAAATCTTACATTAGCTTACATTAGCCCAACAAAGGATCATATCCCTTGCATGTTTAAAATAATAATGCTACATTATAAATAATAAAAATCATAAGACTACTGTCCTTAAATACAGTATAGTAATTGTGATTTATTTGATTGATTTCTTATTATTAATTTAACGTATCAAGCTTATTTTAAATAATAATATATCCGACAATCCTAACAGTACAGTTTATTCTATCCCTTAGCAACCTTCCAAACATTCTCATCCAATTATAACATTCCCAGATAATTTACGCATCAAATTCAAATCTTTGCCCCCAACACAGTCTTGATCTGCTTCGAACCCCAGGCACTTTCGAAAATCCTTATCCTTGGCGGGTTTCGGAACTGAACCCCTATATCCCCATTGTCAACTCGAACGTGGCCTTTGATGAAGGCGACACGACATTGACAGACGGTAGCCGATTGACTACTGACAGGCGGGACAGGACAGAAGCCCCAGAATAACCAAGAGGAGGGAGTCGGGTGAGGGAGATTGAGGGGGATGGGGATCGTGGCCTGATCTGGCCAAAATGATGCAGGGGCGAAGGAGAACTGCAAACTGCAATTCTGATGACTTTTTGTCAGGACTGATTGACGTCAACGACTCAACGACGTTTGTCCGGCATATAAATCTCTGGGCTCGTTTGTTTCTTGGTCATCCCATCTCCACATACCCCGATCACCATTCGGAATCCCAATCCCAATCCGCTTCTTAAGCAGGGGGATTATACTGCCCGACATCGACGGCGATGCGATGCATAAACAATGCCACTTTAAATTGGCAATTGTTGCGACAGTAAATTTTACAATGAATTACTGCACTGCCGTTCCTTTGCCCGGCTCGTTATTTCTGCGATTTCCCAAACTGCGAAAAATAAAAGGGTCGACTGCCAGATATATAATTGCACCTCTCGGCGGGCGAAAGTACGGCCTGAACTAGCCTGAACTTGAACTGCAAATTAGGGCGTAACTAAATACCGATTTGGCCGAGTTTTTGAAAGTTCCGTCTAGTAGGCCACAGACTTTTTACTATAAAAAGGCCGCCCTAACGCCAGTTTGGTACAGTTCACTTCGGTTCGGTGATCACACAACAGTAGTCCAGCCAAGATCAACTCATAGCCAAGCAGAGGTACCATGGCCCAAAAGGTGAGTTCCGGCCAAAGGATACTAATCTAACAAAGAGTTTTAAGCCACTCCATCTCCTCTTAGTTTGTCCTAGCCTTCGCCCTGTTGGCCATTGTAGCCATCCGGGCAGCTCCCTTCCACGGTCACGAGCATCACGGTCACGGCGGAGCCACCAGCCACGCCTCCGTGCACCTGACATCCCACGATGACCACCACGAGGAGCATCACGGTCACGATCACCACGGGCACGGTCACGGGCACGACGATCATCACGACTCGCATGCCGAATACGACTTCAACTACGGAGTCAAGGATCACAAGACCGGGGATGTGAAGGCCCAGAGCGAGTCTAGGCACGGCCATAAGGTTACCGGACACTATGAGTTGATTGACGCCGACGGTCACAAGCGCACTGTCCACTACACCGCCGACAAGCACAAGGGTTTCGAGGCCCATGTCCACCGCGAGAAGCTCCACGACCACCACCAGGCTGAGCACGGACATGGACACGGACACAGCGGCTATGAGGGCGGTCATGTCGAGTTCGAGGAGCACTCCGCCGGTCACTCCGGTCACTCCGACTACAGTCACGGCCATGATCATGGGCACGGACACGGTCACGACCACGGCAGCAGCTCCCACAGCTACTCGCTCAAGCAGGAGCACGGACATGGACACAGCCACAGCCACGGCCACGACCACGGACACGATCACGGACACGGTTATCACTAAGTTGTTATAAAAAAAAATTGTCACTGTTTATCCTACTTGAAATGGCCCCATACCAAATACCCTTTGTTGTTATACCAAAATAAATCAGGCAAATATTTTCTAAAGTGAAAAACGACTTTGAGTTAATAATTGTAATTCTACCCTAGCTTATCGTAAAGAAAATCTTATGCCTACCTTCCTGAAATGTATCTTGAATGTGCAAGAATTATAACTCGCTGGTAACTATTCTGTAAATGATCAATTATTGCAGTAAAGAATATAATTATGTCGTAAGACTCCTTTGGATGATTATAGCAGTAACTGAAAAAAGCTGGCAGTATCTTTTTATACTTATTGAAAACCAGCTGATATGACAGCGACTCATATTTCAAAGAAATGTAGAAACTAAATAAGAAGATAGCAAAAGGAAAAGCTTAAATTGGGAAATTCCTATCAATTTCAATCTAAAATAGATTTAGTTCTTAAAATGGCATTAAACCAAAGCTCCCATTAAAAGTAAATTTAACATTTTTACCTTGGTTTATATAAAACCTATAGTTCATATTTAATTATTCCAGCCAATAGTTGCTTTATATCGCACAGTTTATGTGAAGTTATACTCTTAGAAAAAATTATACTTTCCCTACATTCATTTAACATGACAGTATAGTTCATATTTATGCCCTGCAATAAGGAGGTAAATAAACTTAATTATATTATATAATTTACTGAATTATCATCACTTTGACTATGTACATATGTGATATTTATTATATTTAATGTTTATAAATAATATTTTTATTTACATTCTTAAGATAAATCATAACGCTCGATATACATCCCCATGTTTTTCGTGCTTCAAGCTTTAACTCAATACAGAATTTTTTATTAGGTGAAAACCCTTCTTATGATTTTCTCCACACAAATAGATATACAAATATACGCAAATGTGTAATCCGAATTCTTGATTTAAACAAAACATTTGTAGTAAGCTGGTAAACTGTAAATAAAAAACACGAATTGACAGTAATTTCGGTTAGGATCGACAATATGCCAAACGACTACAGAACAATGCACAAATATTTCATATTTGTCGACATTATAAATCTTCTTCATGTGGCTTATCCATAAATTTACCAGAATCTATTGGTTTGATATTTCAGGTGCCTGAAAACTTGTATCATCAATTCAAACATGCATACATATTTGTGCGCATGTTGGGTTTTTTATGGATGATTTCTTTTCACTTTTAGTGGTGGCAATTGGAACTTTGGAGCTGGAAGTCCTTTATTCATCCTCGCCAGCCGATAAATCAAACATATCTCCCTAGCTCTCGTGTGTGTGTGCGTGAGTGTGTTGGTTGCTTCCCCTCTTCCGAGCTCCGAGCTGGCTACAATTTGTTTAACAGACAGGCTCGGCACATCCTTGCGTTATCCTGTTGCCCTCGTTTGTTGCTGTATTACAAATGACTGTGGAATATTTATAAGCATCATAAATTTAATTTATGTCGCCGCTGCGCCCGCCGCGTTTATTGTGCGCATAATAAACGCTCCACAGAAATCCCTTCTCGACCCAGCTCGACCCGGATCTCCTCCTGCCGCTGGGCAGTAATTTATTATTTTTATACGTTCAATGTGTTTGTGCGGCACGCACTTTCCCCATTATATAAAAAAAGATATAGTGCGAAAATTGCAGCAGCTATTACTTATATTTATTAAGGTTTTTGTTGCTGGATTTTCTTGTTTCTGACTGCAAATAATGATTAATGCTCGAAAGTTGTCGCCCGCATTTGAAATTGGTAATATAGATATTTTTATGTAAGTCTTTACTAACCTGAAACACGGATATTACTGCGACAAGCATTTACGGTTTATGACTCTATGAGCAAATATATGTTTAATATACAAAATATACAAGTAACAATAAGTTTTGTGTTGTAAGTATTAAAAATACTGTTTTAAGTATTAAACATTTTGAGAGCAAATAACTTATTTTAGACAAAATATTCCTGTACTAACTGTACGAGAATAATACTTTGCACAAATAAAAAGTGCTCCCGATCCAATAATTATTTTTATCTAAATATCACTTTTAAAGAAAGTCGGTAAATATTATATTATATTATTCAGCATTTTAGTTTATTTATTCAGACATATTTTACCAAGGATACATATAAAAAATACATTTAAATATATTATTATAAAGACAAGATCTTATTCATGCAGTTCGGATGTGTAACAACTTGCACAATGAATGAAAATATATAGGAATTAACCCAAGCTTTAAATTTTATTTGAAGAAACTTTTTCAGGAAATATCATCGCTCTACCAGCTGTAAACATAAATTTAAACTAAGCAGTAAAAATAAATCTAAGCAAATACTAGGTAAAGGAATATTGAAATGCTTAACTTATAATACAAAAGAGAAAACTAATAAACTAATATAGAAGCTTCTAAGATAAAGTTAATAACGTTTCGCAGTAATAAAGTCATAAATATAAGAAAGCTTACAAACCCAAGAAAAAAGGCAAATAAATGAATGCAGTCAATTTAAATTGAATTACCCATTGTGGATATTATTTAATGCAGCAAGAACAGGATTTCTTTTGTATTTTAATTTCCAAATCTCGCCTCTCAAACAATGCGGTTCGAAGCTCAATTAGCCTAAAGTGATCATTTACATGCCACCTAATGCAATTGATTAATAAATTCCACGGTCAACTTGCCCCGACAAGATTAAATTGAAAGTAATTAAGCTGAACATAAGGGGAACGTGAAATCGCTGTTGCCTCAGATCGTAAATTAAGTTGATTACGATTTATTTGAAATAAAATCAAGCCAACAAAAAAGCACCGATACGCAAAACGAAATGGGTTTTTAGAAAACCAAAAACTAACCAAACGCGTTGATCAATTTGCATTGCAAATTGCTTTGTCAAGTGAGTTTTGAGCTTTAAAGCGGACCATCCGCGCATAAAAATAAAGTAAATATATATTTTATGTTTCACTTGTCGTCGTTTAATGCCATAAAAATGGGTATGTGTCTTATTAACTGATGAGGCTGTCGATGCGACAAAAAATATATATATCCACAAACCGGTATGGCACCAGCCAAGTCAACTCCGAGCGGAGGGCGCGGGCGCCCCCAATCCGATCCGATGCCCGTTACCTGACTTGGGCTATGGTGTCATTAATTTTGGAATCGTAAAGCCCACAATATGTCAAATGAGACCACACAGCGTCGTAAAATTCAATGTTTATGGTCCGCCGCCGATTCGGTGTAGTATGTGTAGTCATAGCCTGGGTTTCTCAAGTCGAACTTGCTTCGATTTTGGCTCTGGCCCGAGCTTTGAATTTTGTTATCAAAAGTGTCGCGTCGCTTTTAATGGCTTTTGCTTTAGGTGGCTGCGGCTGCCTTGTTGCGTGTTTCGGTTTTTTAAACGCTTGCCAGAAAATTAAGCGTAACTTATTTGTCAAGTTTCTGCTCGTTTCTTGAGTATTTCACTGCTTTTTTTCTTTCGTTTGTTTTTTAGGAAACATAAATTAGACTGATTCGGTAGGAGATTGTGCCAGGTCTAATAACCACAAAATGGGGTATAAATTATTTTGAGAATTAAGCGATAAACGTCGGTTTTGTAAATTTTTAGAATTGTAAATTCAATTTAAATCAACAGATTTATAATTCCATCATCACTATATCTTTGCAATAAAATATATGACACTATAATGTCCACAAGTTACTTAAAAGTTCTTTATGTAAAGAATGATTTAAAAAAAATTAAAGTTCTCTTTTATAAGACCAATTTAATTAGATTTTTGTATACATATAAGTACACAATAAAAGCAGTAATTCAAATTTAACACTCTTAGTTTACAAAATTAGTATTTGAAGTACAAGGAGCTTAGTAGAAATTAAAAAATAAATAATATAAAATACATTTCGGATTGTTTAATTTGTGGTATGTATCGTATTATATTTTTTAAGTAATTAATTTATTCGAATATGATTTGAAAAATAATTTTAACTTGAAATTAGTGCTTTTAATGCAAATTAATATTAAACTTATATTAAAATTTATCAGAAGAAATATAGATTGAGTACATGTTATTTTTTTTAGTTATTGAATTTTATTTCCATATTAAATTGATAACACCGAAAGTAATATTTTTACACTTTCGACTACATAGAATTTTCAATAGTGTTGAAATCAAGTAATAATACTAAAGTCTCTATAACGACTTATATTTTGAGTAATAAAAATATGCAAATATTTATTTGTTGTTTTAAAATGCGCTGAATTAATTGCATGGAATGCACTGCATACCAGAATCCAGTTGCGTTTAATCGCCGTGCACCATTTGGCCAATTGCATTGCTTATTTTTACACACACATTTTCGAAATATCAATAAATATTTTACTAATTACACCACAGAGTGATTATTTAAGCCGACTAGGGGCTAACCGGCGTTGGCTGTGCCGCTGCCGGGCGGCCGTCAGATTGTAACAGATGCCCCATGGCATCCATAATAATGTTAAATGCTTTATAATAACCATAAATGTTTGAAATGTATGTGCCAAATGGCTTTTGGTGGCACATCGGGCCGCAGCGCACACAGAAGTCCCGTCCAGTCGAATAACCAGTCCAAATCCAGCTGCGTCGCTCGACAGCCGGCACAGTGAGAGGTCCCGCCGAGTCCGAGTTTTTGCCATGGAAATTGTTTATGAACATTTCTGGGCGAGTGTGTGTCTGCTGCGGGTCTCTGAATTTAACTGATTTTTAATGTGCGCGGCGAGACTTGTGGGCGGTTGCGAGATAGCCTAGGCAGGGGCTTGGGTCGACACATAACGCCATTTGGTATTAGCCAATTTGCGGCAGTTTATTGGTGGAAAACGATTTGGCATGATTGGCTGCCGGCTACTGTTTAATAAACTCATTGATTTATGGCTAATTAAATTTGCTGGCTCTATTAATTTATGCCGTTTTCCGCGGCACATGCGCAATCAATGCGTTACCCGATGGGTCAATGCTACATTTAACCAGTCTAATTAGCTCCGACTAACCGAATGGCCGGCTCGAGTGTGTATGTGTCGATGATTAACGATCGGCAAATTGGGTTGACGGGTAAATGGAATTTTTCTTTATTTTGCCGTAGAGCTGACCGTGAAAATTGAGAGCCCGCAACGCCCCAAACTGTCAGTTATACATCACGATTGATGGATGTGCCCGTTCGATGGAAGACTGCGCGAGAGTAGAAGCCACCATCCACTCATCGTCATTGTCTGTAACCATTATCCGTGGCTCTAGCCCCGGGTTCTCGGCCATATACATATAAATGAATGCTCGTAAATCGTGCAAAACGATCCTCACTTTCCACCAAGGCCCTCTCGGACCACTGATCTCCCGGGTGTTACCGCACCGAAGTTCGGGCTGCCCTCGCTTATCCCAAATTGTAATCATCTTAATAATAGGCTCTGCGCGCCTTAATGCTGATTATGGGTTTTGTTTCTGGCCCCCGGACGGGGGAATGGAGATTGAATGTTGGCCCAGCTAGCACCCGACCATGTACGCAACATAATTAGGCAGTGCAGCTTGGAATTGGCTAACGGGCAAAGTCGCGACTTACTAACTTTCGCTATAGTGGTTCCTCCTAAAAGTACATCAAATCTCGAAAAGCATAACATGTCTGCAGACGATGTCATCCATCGAAACCAATTCTCAACAGTTAAAAGATTACTCTAATTAAATGGAATGATTTTACCTATTTAAGACGATATAAGAATCAGTAGAAGAATTAAGAGTGGACTGTTCTCTGAAAGGCCAGCCATAAATTGGCCAATTATGACCCAAAACAGCTTTATTCCTTTTTAGACTCTATACAATGCTTTGGATAAAATAATATAGATATTACACCAAATAAAGAACTTCGAAAAGTGACTCATTATAAGAAATATCAATCAAATACTTTTAACTAACACAACAAGCAAATGCGCTTTGTCTATAATTTTTGTATGCTTTGGGAACTTAGAAGCATTATAGAGTTGGGTAATAATAATATTTTACATTTATTTATAATCATACTGTGGTGAAATTCTGCTTAATTTTGTTCGAATAACCAAGTCTCTATTCTATAAAGTCCCCACTATGCTATGTAAGCTTTAGTGTTTTATTTTATGATATTATATTATAGTAATTACTTTTTGAAAACTATCCATGTTGCAATACTTTATCTTGTCTTCGCTTTTTCCCCCCCGTTTTTTTTTATATCATAAACTTTATGTGGCTATCAAAATTAATTTCCAATATGATTGATATGTTTTGCAGACACACGAAACCGCTTTCAAAGTAAAATGACTTTGTCCAGCGGACATCAATAAATCATTGAGACAAAAACGTGAACACGCGGCACACATTAGTCAAAGAGGGCAAAGGCAGCCGAATCCGAGCTGTTGGCCAAAACGCATAAACATTTTACAGCACAAACAATTAACTAAAAATAACATAAAAGAGTAGGCAGCGATCTCCGAGACATGGGGCCAACTTGAAAGTCTCGAAACGAAAAAAATGATTAATGAACCCCCCAATGGCAGCTCGGGAAAGTTACATAAATTAACACATGTCTTTACCATAATGAGTCAACAGCCATCCATTTGGCTAAGTAAGAGTCTGGCCAACTCGGAGACGGCCAGCCCCCCAGGCACTCCATTCCGCTTCAGTACAATAAATGCGTCTGCTGATTGTTACTTTTTAGGTTGTTTCTACGGCTGGCATCATCAGACACCGACAGCGGATATTAATTCTAAATCAATTAGAAGGCAACAAGTCAGTGGAGGGAGCAGCATTAAAATTCAATTAGGAAAAATATCAGTTTAACGAAGTCTCTTGGAAAATTCACAATGGATATGTACGAAGATAACTTGTGATTAATCTTATTGAATGATACATAAATGTATATTTTTTTAAATATACTGATAAAAATTATGTTGATTATGTCATTTAAGAACAAATGATATTTAATACTTAATTATATTTCATTGTACCTGCGTAATATCTTGTTACCAGAAACAGAATTTAACAAGCAGAAGAATAAAATAATTCAAATAAGAAAACATTCCTATAAACTCTTTTAAGAACTTCATAAACATTAAAGAAAAAGTGTACAAATGATTGAGTTATTCGATGAAAGTTAATCAGTCAGGATTTAACATATAATTATATTTTCAGTGCTTTTTTGCAGACTCTTTCCGCACTGAAAAATGGACACTCATCTACCGAACAATTGAGGGCATCTTTCTGGTCATGACAGGTTCCGGGACACTGCCGGTCCGGGGAACACACACTCACGCCCATAGCTGTTGTGTTTTTGCTGGTAAAAGGAAGAAGACAAAGGAGCAGCCACATCCACATCGGCAGCAGCGGGTCCAAGTTCATTCAAATGGTTCGGTCGAGGGCAGCAATAAAAAAGTGTAGCGTATGTGGCCGCAGGACATGCACACAGGACGCGGAGCACTGGGAAGCTCAGTCAGACACTAATTCGATCTGATAATCATGGAGTCCCGCCAAAGGGCATGAATTGTAATTTCCTCTTTCGCGGAATTAACTGTCGGTCCCTGTCGCTCGGTCGGCTGGCTTTGTTGTTACGATGTTTGCAATTTTTTGTATTTTGTTTTCGTTTCGCTTTTGAGATTTTGTTGGATTTTTGTTTTCTGGCAGTGGAAATGGCACACCATTGTTGTTATGGTATTTATGTGTCATATTTATTTGTATAAAACCTTGCGCTTTTGTTTTTACTGTCGCCAGCCCTGTGTCCCTTTGCATTTCATTCATGTTCACCCGGCTGCACGAGGAGTTCTTTATCCTTGCTCGGCCTTTGATGTTTATGGATCTACGAAAACCTACTAATTGGAAAATAATGATTGCCTAGTGGATAGAAGGTAAAGAATCTTAAAGCTTACTTTTGTGGAGTTATCTTAATATCTCTTCTATTTGTCAATCGTTTTTTCGTAATGTTTTATTGCCTTCGAGATATAATTATTATAAACAAGGACTTTCATTGAGTTGTTGATTTTTCTGGGATTTAAATAGGGGTCTATATAACGTAACTAAATACATTTTAGATGTCTTAAGTCTTAAGGCACACTTTCTTTTGCTAAAAATATATTTTTAAGTGGCACTTAATCTACATTGAGCCAACTTCAGACTTTTACAATATGAAAGCAGCATTTCACTGAAAGCACACAACAACCCAGGCTGATGGCCAAATAGCTGAACAGAACTTTGGCCCAAAACAGGAGATATATATATAATATATGTACAAATACAAACGTACATCCTTGTTTATATATTCAAATACTCACTCGTATATACAGGGAGACGGGACTGACTGAACAACAATTTTGCAAACGGAGGGTAAAAATAAAATCAGCATTTTTAGTAGTTAATTTAATTTATTGCAGCGTTTTTATGGTTGACTTTATTGCATAATAAAACATAATTTACTGCGCCATTGAGACTTTTTGCGTTTGCGTCGATGATTCTAAAGCGCAGCCATCGACCATGGCCCACAGAGCAGGAGGAGTGAGTGAGTGGTGGAAAGGCAGGCCCGCAGAGGCGGAGGAGAGGGAAATGTGGCTGCTGCGAAATTGGGCGAGACAAAGAGGATGCCGATGCCAACAGGGGAGGAAAGACCCACCAATAGACCCACGAGAGGTGGATAGCGGCAGACAGATTGTGATTTCATTTTTTGTTTGCTTAGTTTAGTTTCCAGAAAAAACACAGGGGAAGCCCCGGATATAATGGATTGTCTACTGATTAAGGTTGAATGTGTTCGGCCCTTTTCGAAATGATCAACTCGGATATATGTTAACTTCCTACCGCATTCAACATGAATATTATTCACATTAATCTCTGTTGCTAAAAATGCATACAATAAATATTAGAAAATGTATAATATGTATTCTTGATTCCACCATTAAAACTCAATGTTCCTCGTAACTAACTTATTCGCAACTTGCGGTCCTGTACTTGGATTTAATCACCAATTAACAGAGCAGCCTAATGGAGGAAAAAGCCCGTGGTCCTACCGCAATTCAACCGACAGAACTGCTCCCGCTGGGCAGAACACAAACATTCCATCAGCCAGTCATTGACATATATCACCAAGTCCGGATTGAGTCCTGTATAAAAGCAACACCGGACTTGGCGGACGCAAACAGTTGAACTTGGAGCCGGGTGTGGGCCAGAATGCATGTCCAGGAGCTCCTCTTCGTCGCCGCAGTGCTAATGCCCCAGTGCCTGAGGGCCCTGCGCTACAGCCAGGGCACCGGAGACGAGAACTGCGAGACCCTGAAGTCGGAGATCCATTTGATTAAAGAGGAGTTCGACGAGCTGGGACGGATGCAGAGGACCTGCAATGCCGATGTCATAGTGAACAAGTGCGAGGGACTGTGCAACAGTCAGGTGCAGCCTTCGGTGATAACTCCAACGGGCTTTCTGAAGGTGAGTGGAGTCTGAGGACTCTCTGACAGTGGCATAACACCCAACGTCTCGTTTTCTCCAGGAATGCTACTGCTGTCGCGAAAGCTTTCTCAAGGAGAAAGTCATCACGCTGACCCACTGCTACGATCCGGATGGCACCCGTCTCACCTCTCCGGAAATGGGCAGCATGGATATACGTCTCCGGGAGCCAACCGAATGCAAGTGCTTCAAGTGCGGCGACTTTACGCGATAAATTTTGAATGCAATTAAATGTAAACGTTTCACAGTGAATTCAATTTAAACGCATTTGAGCCATTCCTAAAAGTTTGTTGCTTATTTCAAGACAAAGCTGGAAAACTTCCTTCGTCCGGCAGCAGGCGAAGGCTGCAAGTAGCTGTGTTTTCCTTTATTTCCTATTCTTTTCGCTTGATAACACTGCATAGTTTTGGTATTCCATAGCCCAGGGGCCAACATCTGTTTGATTGAAACTCTAGTTAAAGCAAATACCTGCGGGGCAGCTCAGGTACTCCATGTATGCATGAAGTTTGATTTGCCAAAAACATGCAATCCAATCCCGAAACCGCAAATGTTTGACATATCACTGGAGGCCAACAATTGATTGCGCCCAAAAATGGAATACATCAGTGGGTTTGGTTTACCGAAATGGCAGCGAGCATGTTGGCTTTTCGACTTAGCCTGGCCAGTGGCCACCAAATTAACTCATTTTGTTGGCACTCGCAGTTGCAATATTTGCAATGGACTTTGGCACCGGAGCCGGGCAGTTAACCACCCGGAAACTCGTCCCGCAAACATAATAATCAAGCGTAAACTGCACTTAAGATGAAAACCGCTTTCTGGTTGTTAATTTTAATCATTATTTCTTGCATCCATCTCCCTTTCAGTACCCAGGCATGCGAGTACCGAGCTGAATTTATTAAAACCCCTTCATCAGCGGTGCCAGCACTGGCTAATTGTAAATTGGAGCGGCTCGCTCGGTTCGGGGCTAAATTATAATTCCATGTTCACAAGCACATTTGCACGCACTGTAATTTACTTAAGCATTTTCCACCGCTCGCCATATACTTACCCAGCTGGATGGGATCTGGTCCTGTTGCCGCCTCCCGTTCTCGTGTGCGAAACTCATAATTTAGTTGACACGCCCATTAACATCGGGCCAGCGATCTCTCAGCGCTCTTCTTTCGGTTCGCGGGATGAATATCATATCCCAGGGTTCGAGGTTCGCGGCTCCGAGGGGGTTCCTGGGTGGCATCGCGCGTCAGTGGCTCCATCAACAGCAACGTGCCGACACAATATAAATTATATATTTATATGCCACATTGCTGGTTATATATGTATGCACATCCCGGATGGAGATGGAGTCACGTAGTAAGAGGCAGAAACTACCGCCGATCAGATCATCACTGATCACTGAAAACTTTTAACATTTCATTAGGGTAATCAAATTATACAGTCTATAAACGAACGGGTTTCCACAAGCAATTACAGTGCAATTTCGCCTCTTGAATGACTTATTTAGCTCACCTGAAATCCCCCAACAGATCACCTCATGGGTGTGCTCTATAGAGTGATTTCTGCAAGACAAGAAGTTGAAGACGTAGAAGTTGAAAATGTTATAAGAAATATTTTTACTATCCAAAGATATTTATCATGATATATTACATATATAAATTTCTGTTTGTTGGGTACACTTAAAAATGTATAATACAGATATATACATTTTATGTGAGATTTCTTAGGATAGCTTTTTCTATTTATACAAACGATATATTCCTAATGGCTGCGTGGGTACTAAAATGTAAATTAACTTAATTTAGAATATTTTTCAATTCCAATGCTAAATACACAAATAAATTTCACTCGATCTTTTGGCACAAGTCAAATGCATGCGTCGCGATAAATAAATTGCTGCATATTAATGGGATATAAATTAAACACAAGCCACAAAAGGCAGGCATCGTTAAGTTTCAATATTCTTCCGAGTCACTTTGATGATAATTAATGATTGTTAATTAATAACAAATTTGAGAGCCACAAAAAAGGGGGACAAGAAATGATAAACATTTACTTGAATGCTACTTTATTGTTATTGTGGCTGATGTGGCTGCTGGTTATCGCTTATACAATATCTAACATACTTTTTGTGTTAAAACGCGTTAATATTGGCAATTAATTTTCATCATTTCGAATTCTTTACTTCTTCTCCGCGTTTTCGTTGCTCATTTGCATGAATCCGCAATTAGTTTGATATGTTTGTCATCTGGTGAAATATTTTTTTGTTAGCCTTAAATGAAAGCTCAAGGCGAAATGTAAACAACGAAGTTGGTTTTTTGTCGAACGGAAAAATGCTTTTAGTGTCAAGACACTGTCGTATTACCGCTCAGTCCTCAACACAATCAGCCCACATTAATGACCAAAGACAAGAAGGCGTGACATCATTGATTGGCTTTATCTTCAAAGTTATTTCTGTTTTTTTTTTTTCTTCGATTGCCTACGTTTTGGGTTTGGCAACACGTTCGGGTTGTCTTCCGATTAAAATTTATATTGTGTTTATCATAACTATAGCTTAGTCAGATGCCATTAGACGTCTCTTAACAATAGCACACTAAATTAAGCTATGGATTTAGCTCAACCCATAAATCAATTGAAGAAATTTTAGAGCTGGAAATTATTTCTGGCTAAAAATGTTGCCAGCCAAGAAACACAGGAGTGTATTAAGTAATTCCTTCCCATTTGCAGGGCATCTAGCAAGCAGCATTGCAGCATTTTCCTGGCAAAGCTCCGCATACATCATATTCCTGCCGCAAGAGGTAAGGGTCGCTGCAGGGCGGGATGCGATGCAATGGGGTGCACGAGGTGCAAGGGTCACCTGTCAGAGAGTAAAAGCGCAACGAAGCGTAAAGCGTTTTTGCATTTTGCATTAAATTTATGATTTTTACAGCTGACATTTGTTTTCGGGCGCCTTTCCTTCTTGCAGCGATGAGTGCACTCGTGAGTGCGTCAGTGTGTGTCTCAGCCAGCAACAGCAGCAGCATCAGCCTCGTGTGCTAAGGGCAGCTCACCAACACATACACATACACAGATGTGGCAGGCAGCAACACCCAACTCGACAGCAACATATTTTTTTGCGAGCACAAACTGCAACTGAATCAGAAGCGGCAACAACACTCAACGAATCTGTGAATGCCCTAAAATATAAAAAATATAATTCATATGTGACCCCTTAAAACTCAACTAATTCAAGTATTACCAAATAAACTCTGATGAAATAGACTTCAAATCAAAACAAGAATTCTGTTTCTTTTTTTTAAAAGCTCAAGAATTAACTTAAATTCGTTATATCCCAGTCTAAGGGTAAACATCGAGAAAATAAGCTCAATATATACACTTTTTTACAAGAAATCTTATATTATTACAATTCAAATTGAATAACTTTGCATTGAACTTCAAAATTCAATTTCATTTTTATTAGAAAAATATCAGAAAAAAATATTTTAAATTTATTTGAAGTCTTTCACTATACTGATCTTACCTTCTAATCAGAATAACGATTAATTTCTTATAAACTGCTACATTTATATATATATATATTGAAGTTACCGTTAAATAACGATACAGTATTGAGGCACCCACATTTTCTGACATACCTAATATAGGTAATTACCTAATTTATAACGCACAGTAAAAAAATTTGTGTATGTAAATGGACAATTTCATTTATTTCTATTAAAATGGAAACACCAAAAATTAAATATAAAATTAACTAAATCGTAAGTAATAAATCCTTAAGTAATTATTTTTGTCAAAATAAAAATAATAAGAATATAAGGAAGTAGCAAATAATAACTTCAGAGATTTTAATAGATTAAAAAATGTTTCTTTAAAAGGTCTAATTTTTTGGTCTTAAATTGCAAAACATTTGGTTCTTTTATTAGATGAAGGTAAATAATAAGCTTCCATATAATACATAAAAAAAAATCCTTCATATGTGAACTGAAATTTAAAACATTAAAAAGTAATTACAGAATTTAAACTAAGTAAAATACACCTTATATCCATAAGATACCAATGGAATATAATGGCCATGTGACGTGCAAGTCATGGGCCTAACTCAAGTACCCCCAGCAAGGGTATCACACAACAGCGGTGGCAGCAGCTGTCATAAGATAAAAATTTGCCCGCGCCTGCACATTGCATATGCAACTACAACTGCAATATGCATGCATGGCGGGGAGGAGGACCGGGCAGGGGACGGGGCATGCAACATATTCTAATGCGCTGCGACATCGAGTGACAGCAACGGCGACAGTTGCTGTTGCCGCATGAGAGGCGGCGACAGGCAACAAGAGCCAAGATGAAGGGAGCTGCATTTTCCCGGGCATGCAAATGAACTGCAATTATTATAAACGCCGACAGTTGACCGGATGTGAGCAACTAAAGGAAAACTGGCCCAAGACCGAGGCACCGTCTGCCTTGCCCAGATTGTGCAATTATCGTAATGGACAGAGAAACAACAGAAAGGAAACGCATTGTCTTAAAAGCTTTAACTTAAACCACATTCAAATATGTCCTGAGCAAAGGAAAGAAATTAAAGCGATGCTAGCATATGTTGGGTGTGTCTCTTCGATTATTTTCCCTTGTTTTTCATAACTCTCTTTTTGCGGAGTTTCCCCACACTTATGCACGAAGAAAGCGCAGCTCCTTTGGCACATTACTCATACGCCCCAGTGGGCAAATTTATGAACTCGCTCGGCGCACTTGAGGCCGCGACAAACAAGCAGGAAAAAAGAGGAAAACCTACAAACATACACCCATGACATGCATACACGAGCACTGGGTAAGTGCGTTTGTATGTTTATTGGCAAGTACCAGCATAAGTGGGAGGAAAGTAAAGCAGCTTGTAAAATATGCCAAGGGTTAAAAAGTGTGCAGCGTATAATTCATACACATATACAACACGAAAGTCGCCTGGAAAATGCGGCCAAAGGGTAAGGAGATGACGGGAGCGGGGTAAGCGAGGGGTTTTGACTGCAATCGAGCAGCAGGAGATGAATCCAACGACTGTGGCATCTCTTATGAATGTACATACCAATGAAGGCACTGCAAACAAATTTGGTTTCACTCACATATGGATAAGCCAATTACTTAAGAAAGAATGATCTTTCAATGCTTAAAAAAATATTTGAGCTTAATTTAATAAGCGGAATATTATGTTAAAATGCTTAAAATGTATAATATTACTAACATGGTAACTAACATTAATTAAAAACTAATGATTTAAGCGAACTGAACAACTATATTAAAAGTTAAACATAACTTTTACTCTATCATAATCGATTTTTCTTATAGTTATAAGGATGTATGACTCCTTTACCAATTATGTTCAGATCTATATGTGTTATGCTTGCTTTTTCTTTATAAAGCTGAAATAATATAAAATACAATTGCAATTGTATTTGTTTCCTCTGGGAAACATACTGCCCAAACTAACAAGTATTCAAGCACTTTGGTGACCATTTTAAGCTATTAAAAGGGCTTTTCCGGTCACATGTCCCATATCCTTTCTCACTCCCAACCCTTGTCCCGAGAACCGCATAAATGAACTGCTAAAATGCTAACAAAAGTCCGGAAAGGAAAAGACCTCACACCGTGAAAAACGCACCCCTACTTATGTGTCTGTCGGGGGATATTCGGTTGGGTGCGGCGGACACAGAAAAGGATATGGACAGGCCCGGTTCTCTATTATATTTTTTCCCCCTTCGTGGTTTGTAATGCGTTGTGGCCACAAAATACTGTTAGCCACTTAATTTCGTGGTTAGCCCCGAGAGCGGCTGGGACACATGCCACACTTTTTGTGCGGTTAATTGAAACTCGATTGTTTTGTGTTGAACCAGAAATGAGTCTATTAAGTCGAAAAACGAAACTAAAACAATATTGTGAAACAAAGGAAGCCATAAAACGTTTGACTCCAACGGCCCCATTAAAGTGGCATCCAAATAAACATTTTATGGTTTTTGAAAGGCGAAACTTTCAAAAGCTTCTTAATGAACATGACAAATACTACAATCGACGGGGGCATTTTATGAGAGCATCTCCAAAAATGTTCAAAGAAGGCGTGGGGCGGCAGCGGCAGCCGCACCGACAGCTGTCAATATATGGCCGAAATATGTAAATTATCGATTGTTAATTCAAAGCGCCACGATTAGTATAATTGTGTGTTTCTCTTTTAAATACTAAACATTTTAAAGCCATAAAGCTGGAGCCAGATTTGGTTTCTTGAATAACTAACCAATTGCGTGGACTTCGTTGTGTTTTTACGATCATTTTTTGTGCCTTTATTGATGTTGCGGCCCCAATAGAGCTATTTACCTGGAGGTTATTATCATTATATGCTATTTTCAGGTGGGAGTTATGATTCGGGCGTTAAGTGTGTTGAATATTAACTGAATGCTGCTTGTGCACAAATATTTAAGTCATAAGATCGTCAATACATCGCCGATATAACATACATATATATTTATAACCAAAATTAAAAATCCAAAATTAACAATCCTATTAAAATAACAAAAATTTAATATTGTATAATATTTATTAAAACATTTATTAAAATATATTAAATTTATTTTTCCAAAATTTCTTTCTTAGAACATAAACAACGAAGTGCAGAAATTCATATTATTCCGAAAGACTTCTTTAAAACTTAAATTAATATTATTTAACAAAAAAGTTTATGTAAAAAAGTTTATATTACAAATTTCAAAATTGACCATTGCAAGCTCGAGTTTTCCGCAAGACAAATTGAACTTGGAAGCTCTTTTCTCACACAATCAAAGTGAGCAAATTGGTCCGAGGCTCACGTTCAGACATTTCCGTCTGCGTGTCCGACCCAAGTTGGATTTCCCACCAGCTGTTTTCTGTTTACAGTGGGGAAAACTCTGTACAAGCCGAGGGAAATGCAGCGGGACTTGACTTGGCTCT
>JAEIHY010017926.1:0-11287 GCA_018904565.1 Drosophila tsacasi | reverse complement strand
TTATAATAGCCTTTATGTTAATTATTTCTTAAGTTTTTAACAAGAAATATGATAAGCAATTTGCCAAGAGCCTTAGTAACAAGTAGAAATGATCTGAATCTAGTACTGGATTGGACCCCGACTCAGGCGGCCCGCTGGTAATCGAGGTCAACTAGAATGAGCTTTCCCGCTACCTGAAATTGGGAGTGGCTATAAGGACCTCTTCTGACTCGTGTCATTGCACCTAGCTACTGTACCTGAATTTTGAATCCTTTGCACAAAAAAAGCATGTAACCGGAAACCCAATGTTATGGTTTGTATATTCTGGGAACGTTACAAATATAATATATATCTGACCCTGATAAAAAAAAATATATAGGAAAGCAATGTCGTCAGTGCTTTATTTTTAACTATTGAATTACCAATCCCTCGAATGGAACGAAAAATGATCATGATCGTGCATTGTATTTTGGGCATTATCGTGGCGCCACTTTAGGTGCTTAGCAATCAGAAAGGCCTGGATCATGAAGATGACTAAGTTGACGGATAGCATAAAGTAGTTCTTTGGTATTATCACCATCGAGTAGCGGGTATAAACTAAGCTTGCGGCTGCTAGGGACGAGCACTGGTTCACCGAGATGTCCGGGGCTGGCCTATTTAAAGTGTCTCCGAGCCCGGCTACCACCATGACCTGCAAATAGTCACATCAGATTACAAAATCCAAAATTATATAACTTTCTTTTTAAATATTTGTATGTATTAAATATAATTTATCTCTCTTTGATGACTTTCAAGATGTACGTACCCATTTTATGCCCGGCCCCCAGAAGAACACAGTTCGTGGACCTGTAAAATAAGTTAGTACATTTATTCAATGAAGCAAATAATTTTACAAACCGACTGGTGAAGTCCAAAGCGGTTGCAATGCTTGTGGGACGAAAACATCAACAGTGTTAACGATCAAATTGTACAATTTCGACAATGGTCCCAAACCTTTTGACATTTTTAAAAACCCTAACAAAAATTTTTTTATTTTTTTAAAGTGGAGGGATGTACAATTTTGAAATGAAACTGAAGGCTAAGGTGAACGAAGGCGTATTTCATATTTGGCTGTAGCTAAATTCGATTTCTTTTAGTTATTTAATTTTAAAAATTTATTTTAATCTGGCAACACCATTTCATGGGCGCAATTTTCCACGCAACATCTGGCAGCGCCAATTCGGATGCTTTTAAGTGTGACCGGCTCCCACTGAGGGTAGAATCCCCGCCACTTATTCCGCTGCTTGTTATTACGGTCGTTATCGTGGCCGGGCACACTTTCAGAAGGGCAACAAAAACAATTAAAATAAACAAGAAACCTTAATTAAAAACAGAAAATACCATGGAAAGACGATTCAGGAGAGAACATTCGCCCCACCGGGTAAAAAGCCGGGCTGCTAAGCCTTCTGCACTGACCTACAAAAAACTGCAGAATATGCCGCTGAATCTACGAAAGAAAGCCGTGCGGGAGGCACGAAATCGAAACGAAGAGATTCTGGGCAGGCGAAAGGAGCGGAAAAGGACTCCACAGGAATTGTCCACCACTCCACGTCGCCAGCGCAACGACTTCGATCGATCCGAGCACAATGCCATGCTGGCCAGCACCTCGCAGGAGCTGCGACGGATCCTAGAGGGCTGCGAAACACTCTCGGATATTCCGCACGATATTACGCCCACAGAGCTATTGGGAGAGGTAAGGAGGTATTCCGGATGCTTTTCCTTTCCAACATTTACCAAAAATCTGCATTACAAAAGGCCAGCAAGATCAATGTGCTAATGCTGATTGACAAAAGTAGATCGAGCAATTGGCTCCCCGCAGTTCATTTAATTTACAGCATCAAAGAAATGCAAAATACGTCAAGTATGTTTCCGACCAGAATACACCTACAATCTCCACATCAGCATCAGTGTGCAATTAGCACGTTCTGGCAATGCTTTCGTCACCAATATTGACTCCCACTGACCTACTGCCGACCACTCAACGTGCCAAGTGCTAATTGGTGTAAATTGATTATTAGGAAGAACCCGTTCCCGTTACGCGGTACCATTGCACACTGGTTTTATTACAAAAAGGTATCAATTTCATAATTTCAGATAGCCATCGCCGAGGGTCAGGCCACAACAATTCAGGTGCAGCGGGATGGACTCAGCACTCTCACTGTGGTGGTCAGTAGATTTCCTTGAATCAATTGAGCAGCTGCATGCACTCGGAGTCGCCTAATTATTTGTTGTCTCTGTAAAAGTGCGATACGTTTTAATCTAGGAAAGCTATCTGGTCAATCAGGGTAACGACCTTCTTGACATTTCCTCCAGTTTTCCCACTCCGAATCCAGACCCGCGGTTCATGCTCCTCCAAAGGAGGAGGCACTGGGACACGGTTAGAAAAGCGTTGCACAGCATGTAGCTGTGGTTCTTTGGCCGGATGACCATGGACCATCGTGACCACAAAACCCCGCTCATTGCCAAGACTAGAGTTTGCCTCTTGGATATAAGATGCGGGGGACGATTGAGGACGTCGCCCAATCCGGCCAGAACAACGCACTGAGGAGGGGTTACATTTAACATTTAAGATATAAACAAGAACTAGCCTAGCGGACGACGTACCCACTTCACAGCAGGGCCCCAGAAAAAGATAGTGCGTGGACCTGGAAAGATATAGGTTCAGAATAAATGCAAATACCTATCTGTTCCTTACCCGTGGGGGAGAGCCACAGTGGCCGCATTATAGCGGGGACCAGTTTGTCTGCGTTCCGAATGAGGCAGCCATACAAGCGAGTGAAGGGTCTCATAGTTGTAATTTCGTCCCGAATTGGTGCTTTAAAATTATCTACTTTAAATTTTGAATGTTCAAGCTAGGAAGATTGATATATTTATAATTTTGTTACATCTGGGGGCTTATTTCTGTCTAATCGAATTATTTTGACCCTGCACTGCGAACTGGTGAAGCAGCACAATCAAGAGGATTTACTAGATCCTTGAGGCCAACAAGGTGCGCCTATGCAGGACTGACTAACATCAAACTAAATATATGAAGTCAAAACCCTCTATATCCAGAGTCGCGAAGCTGTATTTCTCTTGGTGTTTCCCTTTTTTGATTCAATTTCAAGGTTAAACTTCCCTCTAATGGACTGCCTGCCCCTTTTTGCGTTCCATGAACCCTCTTCAAAGAACTTTTCATTTGATTCTCTGTGTCTTTCTGAATTTTTGCAGCTCCACCAAAGTGAGCCGACGATCGCCCAGCTGAAGAGGGCAATCGGTTTGATCTCTCGAGCGCAGCACAGGCGCAAGCAACGCGAACGGCACGAAGAGCGTCTCAGGCGTCGGGGAATTGCCGAAGAGTCGGCGGTAGACGAGTCAACAAGGCACGAAGATGGGCGGCAGAGACGGCAACGGCAACCAGTTGTGCCTATGGCCAGCTCCACCGGCGAGTTAGTTCACTCCGCTCAGCGCAACGGGCACGATCATCGCGCATTCGTCTCGTGGCGATTTCTATGGCGCTGCTTTGGCCTGCTCAACGTGGACACCAATCAGCCGATCGACGACCGAAGCTCCAACGGCAGAGCGACATTAAAGGAGCTGGGCATTGAGAACGCGGCCACCCTGAAGTTTGTGCACCGCGTCAAGTATTTCGGGCGCCAGCGGCAGAGCTAATGCCGAGCCAATGATAGTGATAGTGACTTCCTCGATCTTTAACCACCCGATTGGAAAGTCGGGCAGCAATCCGCGGACAATCGAGATCGGGGCCAGTGCATTATGGATCGACTGGTTTGGCTTTCGCTTTGCATTTCACTGGGATTGCAGCTCCTGGCCACTCTCTCCACCGTCGTCATCGGCCTGCCGTTCGAGGACGGCAACAACAATAATGTCAAAATCACACGCCGCAGCTTGGAGCTGACCCAAACTATTAACATCCAGCGGCAGGAGTACATGCAGAGGCAATGCGAGCTGCTGGGAGAGAACACGCAAGCGCTGGAGGACCTCAGCGAGCTGCAGATGGACCACATGATCGTGGACAGGCAGCACAAGCTCCTCTACTGCTATGTGCCCAAGGTATGGATGAATCGCTTGTCCAGTCAGCTAAATATTAAAATATATAAGGCAGTCAGTTTAAAAGAGCATATTCAGCGAAATCAGACAAAAGTTTTCTTTAGTATTGATCTCGGATAACATAATATAATTTTATATTAAAGGGGTGTGTATTTATTTTATATATTTGCAAGAATCAGAGACATTAAATCTCAAAGGGTTTTTTTAATCAGAATTCTCCACTGAAAATAACACCAATAAGTATATTTTCTTAGCAGTTGCCATGTGTTGTCCAAAAAAATAAACGGAACATTAGTCAAAAACCGGCATCTGTCATTTGTGTCTCAGTTTTCACATTCTGCCTCAGCTTTTTGTTTATAGAAACTTGTTTTCCCACTATTATCACGTGTTTTTGTTGATCTTGCGGCTTGTGGCAGCGCTACCATCGATCGACTTGAAATAATATTGTTGCTTTATTAAATAGAACAAACCTTTTAATGGTAGTCAGCAAAAGAATCGGATTTCAATCGACACCTTAACTAGATTTATAACGATTTTATTACAAGCTCAAATGCGGTTGTAATAAAATCGTTATAAATCTAGCCTAAGCTCAATTATCGGAAAGTGGAGTCCCTGCTCATGTCAGCTAAATGAGTATATATAGTGTAAGTGCTGATTTCACTTATTTTAAACGATCAAATACAACAAAAGGAATTCTACTAGTAGCAGTAAATACAAGCTCCGGTAAATGGGCAGCAATTATAGTCTATTACTTTAGTAAAAATGCTAATTTATTTGCCATTTCTAGGCAGCTTAATGCGCAAATCTGGTGCGTCCAAGTCAAAGGCCAAAGTCTTAAAGTGTGTGTGTTTTTGCTTTAAATGCTTCAGCAGTTGTGCTCTCGTTGACTCCTATTGATAAGCTCAATTTAAATATATATATTTTTACAGTAGATCGAGATTATTTAGGCCCCATCCCATGACGTGCGTAGCAATAGATAATCTCGCTCAATTTAATTAATATTAGGATCACCTGAGGAATGAACCCCCCCTAATTAATTTGCCTAATTGGATTAGGAATTCAGCTGAAGGAAATGGCCTTTACAGTTTTCCCTTATCAGCCCAATGAGCTATTGGAAAACATCAAACCAAAACTATGAGATTAGATTGCCATGTGCCGGCCGCCGAGGTGTTTGAAGTTGGCTGAGGTGTGAGACATATGTACAAGTGTGAAGTGAGGACAGAAATAGCCGGTGTTTCATGTTGCCGTTGCCCTTTGAACCTTTACTTTTTGCCACTTCATTTCGGTAATTCGAGGAAATTGAGTAATTGACAGTGGATGATGTAGCATATCTGGGGAATTCGTTCCGATTTATAGGAAATACAAGAACGAGAACTTACTAAAGTAAGTAGTTAATTTGTGCTTTGGGAAATAGTTTATAGGGATTGCTAATATATTATTTTATTTATTTTGTAAGTGCATTTCCCTGTGCAAATCCATTTTACAACTAAGCTTATCTCATCTTACAAGTATCTATTCCAAACTATAGTAAATTATTTTAAGTGGCACTTACAGAATTAGTCATACAATGTCAATTCGAGTATCTCACTCGACATTAGGAGGCGTGTCGTTAGAACATGCCACCTGAATGCCTCGACTCGACACACGTTCCCTGTTATCGGTTGGCATTTCTTCAATGACTATCATCTGATATGGGCGTAACTGGTTTCGATTTCCTCACAGAGGCAGGAGGGGGGTCAGTGTTACAGCCAGCGGCTACAAATTTCATTGCGAATTTCGCATTCCCATTGGCCGCTTTCAACTGGCTAGTTTCACATTTTCCCAGCTCGTTCTTCCATGAAGTCGTAAATTGTTTATGTTTACCCTTGGCCAATAGCCCCTCGAAGTGCCTGCCTCGCAACTGCTCCCTACTAAGTGGGGGGCTCGCCACACACTGGTCGGTAATTTTATGCGACCATCGCGTGTTGCCTTAATGGCCATAAAGAAATTGCGTTAAGTTCAACTTACGGCGCTTGTTGCTGATTACGTATCGAAAGTATTTCAAGCATTGTCCGACCTTTGAACTTATTGTGAATACATTTGAATAATTAAGTTATTGAAATTATCAAGGATTCAAAATATAAGAGAAAGGAGTCTGGAAGATATTCATCTGAGTTATATTCAAGCCGATCGAGCGATCGAGCGTTGCCTGTTACTTTCCCCAGATACATGACACAAACTCAAGTATTGAAAGTTGTGTAAACAAGCAAAAGTAGGCACACTGACTTAGTTCTCAGTTGATTGATTGAATGAATGAGGGAAATGTTTGCACTATTGCTACATCGTCATGAATTGAATGTTTATTTAAACAGAAAATCAGTAATGAGGGGAAGACAGGTACTGGGACTTGAAACTGATACCAAAAATATCCCTGGTTTCTTTGAAAATCATTCATTTCACTTTTCAACCGTGCCTGTGATCTTTTTGTATATTTCTCCACCTCAATCCCTCTTTCCACTAAAGGAACATATTGTTTGTTTTTGTAATGTGAAATGTTATTGCGGTGTTTAATTGCGCTCGACATTGCCCGTCCAACTAAATGTTTATATATATGCACTTAGACGCACATATGTACATATATGTATACTAGTATGTATAGTTTACCCATTTATTTGTTGCTGTGCCTAGTCGTTGTTGGTTGACTTGAACGACTTGACTTATTGCCCAATGCTTTCGTAGCAGGAAAGCCTTCTCCGGCTGGCCATCTGAACAAGATCTTTTTCTCTATTTTTGTTTGCGAAAATTATAATTTATTGCACTTGACAATTAAAGCCAAAGTAATTCAGCTCTTATAAAAACGAGGTCTTTGAAGAGATTTCATTAAACGATTAACCTCCTCTCAAAGTCGCTGAAAAAAAAGAGAGACACAAAAGAAACAATAAAAAAGTCGTTCGGTTTGTCGGGTCACTTGTTGTTCGTTACTTGGACAAGATTTCATACAGCTCATGTTACAGAGTAGCTTGGATTTCTTTTCAAAAGAGTCTTTCAACCAGTTTTTTCAGATTTTTTTAATGGCATGAATAAAGGGATGTACGTAAATCGGAATATTTTAAATATCACAAAAATATCTCATTTAACCCTGAAGTTTATGAACATATTGAACATAAATAAATAAGTTTTCTTAATATTCGATAATCTCTATATGTTTAGGTTACATATAAATAGTTAATAATAAAAAAACAGTAGTAGTAGTAGCTTTCAAAAATTACCCCAGAAACTGATCTAGATATGGTATGAATAGTTTCCAAATGAGTGTACATTTAACACATGCGCCGAGATTTATCAAACCATTATCTCTACCCAAACCACTCATATACACTTCATAGAAAGGAGGGCTGACAGTTTCCTGCTTATCGGTGGTTCCCTAAAATTATGCTTACTTGAAATGAAATGCTCAGAACTGGGTGATTCACACGAGAACCACACAAGACACATCATTCACGTGAAGAAGACTCGACCTTCTGGTTGAGATATTTGAAAATGTAAACTTTAGATATTTTTTGGAATTATTTCTCTTGTTTATTTGGTTTAATTAGCAGATGAATAGTGTTATACTAAACAAAATGCTGTGTCTGTTTCTTTGCCTTCAGGTTGCCTGCACGAATTGGAAGCGAGTGCTGATGATGCTCACGGGCAAGTGGCGCAATGGAACCGATCCTCTGCTGATTCCGGGCTCCTTAGCCCACTCGGTGGGAATGTTTAGCAAACTGTACGATTTAAGCGAAGCCGAGCAGCGACAGGTGCTTAGCGATGAGTATACGCGTTTCATCCTCGTGCGACATCCCTTCGAGCGGCTGCTCTCCGCTTATAGGAATAAGTTGGAGGGGGATTCCCCCAGTGCACGTTACTTTCAGTCTCGCGTTGGTCGCCAGATCGTAAAGGAGCTGCGGCCGGGAGCCAGTAACGATTCCCTGGAAAACGGCGACGATGTCAGCTTCGGGGAGTTTGTGCAATATCTGCTAACTCCGGAACTAAGTCGGGCCAATCAGTCGGATTACAACGAGCACTGGGAGGTGATATCCAAGCTCTGCAATCCTTGTGTGATGAAGTACAACGTTGTGGGTGAGTTAAACATAAATAATAAAGCTTATTCCAATTCGATTATTAAATTCTAATTCTTTCACAGGTAAATACGACACTCTGTTGGACGATTCCGCCCTGGCATTGTACCTAGCTGGAGCCAACAATTTGACATTCCCCACTGGCCACAAGCCGTCGAGCACGCGGGCGAATCTGCGGACCTACTTCGATCCCCTGCCTATCGGTGCCATACGCAAGCTGTACGAGATCTACGAGGAGGACTTCCGCCTCTTCGACTACGGACTGGATGATGTCCTCGGCTTTGAGTTCGGCTGACTCTAAACTATTGCTCTCTCTCTCTGTTTATTTCCAAGTCACCACCATAACGCTTTCCATTGGAAAAGATTGTGATTTTAAGCTAGAATTCATATAGTTAAGAGCAGTTCAATACGAATATTAATTTAATAGTAAATACCTCCCCGCACCGCACAACTACTTCCAAGGGTTGCAATTATAGTTGTCCCAAGTTGTTTGTTTATCTATTATTAAGTGATTTAAGAAGCTCAAAGTGTTTACTTATTAAGATTGACACCATTTGATGATGATTAGTTAGTATTTCTACTTCATAGATCAAATTTAGGTTCTAAAGATACTTATTAAAATGTGTAAGTACTTATGTATCTTATTAAAAGTTTAGTTCTATTGATAAATGCAAAATCAAACCTTTTCTTATACTGAAAGCCGCCTCTTTCTGTACCTTCGCTTTTAAATGATAAGCTTGAATACACTTCCGTCAGAGTTCATATTTAAATGGCAGTGGCTTGAAGTGACTGAGCCTATAAAGTATGCACATATCGCTTTCTTTTGTGGCCTGTCCTTATATGTATGTACATATAATGAAGTGATTCGTAAAAATCAATATAACCATTGACTCGAAGAACTCTTAACAATTGAACTACTTCCTTAGCCGTTATATGGAAATTGATTTCATGGACAATAAGAGCCAATAAATCAACAAATTAATTTATTTATGAGCTTATAACTTTGTAAACTTTTGAATATGAAAATATTTTATAACATTTAATTTGCTCATTTGTTCACTGTTCAGTTCATTGCTCAATGAATTATTGTTGACAAGCAGACCATTGAAATAACTGGGAAAACCATTTTATTTTCTTTGTTATATTCTTGGGAAGTAATATAGTGATAATCCCTAGGCTACAGTTTAGAACGAGCTAGTCGATAGGCGACGTAGTGACGTTGGTTTAGAATCAATTTAAAAATACCCTACGCCTTATCAGGCGAGAATTCCAGAAAACTACTCGCAGTGAGCTTGCACTTCTTCGCATTGACATCAGTGCACTCTCTTATCAGTGCAAAGCTCCCCTGATAGTTGATGTTCGGCCACAATTTCACTCTTTAACGATCGCCCTTTGATTTCATAGAAGCTTTCATGTTTTTCGTCAGCGAGAAAAATAAAAGCCCAATCAACTCGACATGGTTGTTTATCACCAAGACATTGACACGGACGATTATAATCGTGAACATGTGCATATAATATGTATGTATGTGGGGGCAGACCCACGATCAGCGGTCAGATGAATTTAAATACGCAATATTGTCAATAAGAGACGGCGGAACGGCGCCGAACGCACTCGAGGGAATGCTGGCAGACGTGGCAGATATCTGATAGATACTTTTATCGCCGCGACGTATCCGAAATAAACAGGCGAACAGATATCACATGAAGATAAACCTGCACCTGCCGCGCCAGGCCTCCTTCCGCCGGACTCGGTTCAAGGTCACTACGCAGAAATAAAATGCAATGATCGATACAATTATAATCCTCAAGCCCCTAATATCGTAACTTTCTTAAAATATAACAGGGAAACGTGTTAACATATGCATAGAAATTCTGGATTAGAATATAATTCCAAATATGATATTTGCATTACTCATTCATTCTCATTCATTACTCATTATTCATCATTACACTGAGTAATTGCCAATATTACTAGAATTGTTTATAGTTCACTTGTTATATATTATAGAAAGAGAATATTTTTTTTCCAGTGCACTAAATTAATGTTCACTTCTTTTTTCTTGTTTTTTGGTTATTCAATGACTACTTCGTTTATTTTGCTACGTCCGTTTTTCGCTTTTTTTTTGTTTGTTTGCCTCAATAACAACTTTAAGTTAGACATTGACAAGACATTCGAAATTATTATTATGTATTTTTTGCATGTGCGCTGGGACTCGGTTAGCTTTGGCAAAAGAATATGCATATATGTGTGTGTGTACTTTTTTTTGTATGTGACAAGCAAGGCATTCGCGTATCATATTCTCACATTCCAGTCGCCGTCCTCCGTCATCCATCCATCAGTCCTTGAACTCAGACTTCCGCATCGCTGCCACGCCTCCATCTCGTTGGGCCCGCCAAGCTTAGTCATTGTAGCTGTAGCGCTGCTTCACGGTGCGGTACTTCTTTAGTGAGTACAGCGCCTCCACCTCCTTGGCCAGGTAGCGGCCTTGGGCGAGCAGGGCGACGATCTTCTTGGGGTCCTGCTCATCCTTGTTGTTCATGAACGCATCATGGATCTGCTTGCGGAACTTCTGCGGCCCGTTCAGGCCGGGATATTCGCGGCCCAAATACTGCAACTGCAATTGGGAGGCAAAATGTTTACGCAATGTCAGGTGGGGCGGCTCACTCTTTTTTTTTGGGTGGGGGCGCACGTGGAACCGGAATTCTTGCGGTCCGCCGACCCGGAAAACTTACGTGCTTGTAGAGGCTAATGACTTTCGAGCGCAGCTGTGACATCACCAGTAATAAGCGAGATTGTTTGTTTGTTAAATGCAAGTTATCAACTAATTTAGGAGAGCTTGCAGCTTTTGTTTTAAAATTAGGGTTGTTGATAATATATCAAGATATCGATATATCGATATTTTTCTAGAGATGATATATTTATATCACGAATTTTTGTTCGCTTTCGGGGCGAATAGCTCGAGACTTGCACGCGTTTCCTGCGAATAGCTCAGAACCCAACCGCGTTTCGGGGCGAATAGCTCGACCCGAAAATGCAAAACGTTGCTATCGATAACATCACTCAACATCGATATCAACAAAAACATCGAAAAACACTTGATGCATCGATGTTTTCAGCAT
>JAEIHY010017919.1:0-15494 GCA_018904565.1 Drosophila tsacasi | reverse complement strand
TTTTATCTCTCTGGCTTGATTGCAGATGCCTGATGATGCTGCTTTTATGGCTATTAAAAGCAGCTTTAATGGGTTTTGTTTAGAAAAATAAAAAGGAAATAAATACGATACGACTTTTGTTTATTTTTTTTATTCTTAAAGCCCAGAGAATGCTTTGTTACTTACTTATTATTTAGTTCCTGTTGTGTGTTTTGGTATGTGCTTTTGTTTTGTTTTTTTTTTTTTTTTGCTAGCAAGTTGAACGCTCTATTTAAGCCACTTTACTGCCAAATAGCCGGACTTAGTGCTCGCCAAAAAGCGCTCAAAAAGCATTTAATTGCACACTCAATTGCCAGGCCGCTTCTTTTCCGTTTGAATTGCTTTATATATGGCCTATAATTTCGTATTATCTCGCCTTTGTTTACGGATCTTTTGGCTGCTTTGCAATGCAACCGTTACACAGGCCTCTTACAACGCACATACTTACCATTTTATATAGTTTTTTTTTTTTTGTTTGTTTTGCCTGCCACTCCAGAAATAATTAAATTAAACCCAGACTTACATAAGCCAGGAAAAAAATAAAATAAAATAAAATTTGGTAAACAAAAAATAAAAACTTTAAGCCAAAACCATAAACAGATTCTCCAGTCACGTCTCTATTTATTTACGAATCCAACTGTTTTAGTCAAGGCAACAGCATTGAATTCTTTATTTCTTTTGTTGTTGTTCTTTGTTGTGATTTTCGATGTGTTTTCAATTAACATAAAGTAAACATTACAACAGCAACAACAAAGTCGCAAAGTCGAAGAACAAGTTTTCAATGCTGACTCCCCAGAAAAAAATCTTCACTTTCAATTGTGTGCCGAGAATCATCAACGAACAACTGTATTTAACAATTGTTCAGCGGATCGTGATTCGTTTTAAATGTAACAATTCTTTATAAACCAAAAGTGGAGCAGCTGCAGGTACTTGCTGCTATAAGCCAATAATCGAAAGGGCCTTAAAAAGTCCACTGTAATGGCATCGGAATGCCAAATGGGTTTGTCAATGATCATAATGCTAATGGGTATTGATCTTGACACCTTAATTGTTAAATGGTTTAGTTAATTAAGAGATTGAGGAGTGTGAGATATGGAAATTGCAAGCATTGCCTGGTATCTTATGGTATTTAATGATATTTTACTGTATTTTCGATCATTTTATAGTTTTATTATATTTTGGGATTTTCTATGCAATCGTATTAAATTTTAGGGTTTTTTTTATGATTTTATATATTATATCCTGGTTTTATATGGCATTTTATGTCTTTTTTAATGGAATTTAAATATGTCATAGGATATTTTATGTTAATTTAGTGCGTTTTTATGATATATTTATCATATTCCATGATATTTAATGATATTTATAAGCATTTAAGTATATCTTGTGTTATTTTATGATAGTTTGTGATATTTCATAATTGTATATAATATTTAAAAAAAACCTTATTCGATTTTTCAATGTTCTATGGTTGTGTTTTATGGCATTTAATGGTACTTTATGGCAATTTTTGAAACTTTTTTGATATTCAATTTATTTTAATATATTATAACCTAACCTAACATTTTTTTTATATTTTTTTATGATATTTTATTATATTTTATGGTACTTCTTACATTTTATAATATATTCTGATATTTCATAAAATATATAAGCTATTTCATTACTTTTTAATTTAATTTTAATCTGCAAGGCATATAAAATTGGGCTTGCAGTTTGACAATTTTTAAAAACGATTATTATTATTTTTGTTTATTCGAAATTTTAAAGATATTTTTAATGAATTTTATAAAAGAGAGTTCGTAATTTTATATTCTGTAATAACAAAATATTTTCCCCTATTAAAAAAGGCCTATTTAATTCACTTGTTTTCCCTGATGGTTTCCCCTTGAGATTTATTCCCACTTCCGTCTACCTCGGCTCTACCATGATTTTCCCTCCGATTTTCCGCTGATTTTCTACTGATTTTTCCACCTGAAAATCACTCTCAATTATTGTCGCCGCCGTGACATCAGCAAGTATTTTTTCTTTCTCTTTGCTCTGCCTTTTCTTCTTGATTGAAACTGAAGTGGAGATTGAATGGCAGAGAACTGACGATTGAAGATGCTGGGCGGCGAGCGGTTCAATTGGAAAGTGCGTTGAAGTTGCTGCACGCTCATTACCGTTTGCTTGTCGGCGTTTCTTTGGAGTTTTGTCGAAAAACGCAGCGCGAACAGGTTGAAAAGCGTCCGCAATCAGTGTTGCCCACTTGACTTTATTTGTATAAAGCTTATTTGTAGCTTATATTATATTTATTTATGACATTTGTATATATTTGTGGGGTATTGTAATATTATTTAGTGAAGGAGTCATTTCCGACACTACAAATCATATATATTCTTGATCAGCATCAACAGCCGAGTCTATCTAGCCGTGTATGGTAGAAACACAAATTTTAAATTAGTTTCGACATTTTTAGGGGTTACAATTGTAAAAAAAAAATTGTAAAAAATTTAATTTTAAATTTTTAGCCAGTTTCCCGAATTCTCATAAATGTATTTTTAGCTTAGTTTTTTTATTTTTAAACTTTAATTTGCTCAAAAATTATCTTATAAAATAATGGATAAATATTTAAATTTTAATACTCCTTTCCTTTAACTAATTTCAAACCTCGCTTTCTTGCTAAGCTAGCAAAGCTGGCTGCTCATCTCTGATCGAGCGCTGACAGCAACAACAACCATGTGGCATTCCGCAAAGTTAAAGCATCGCTGCGGCAGCGGCAGCGACAGCTACTGGCGGCGGCGGTTGAAAGCCGCGCTTGACGATCAACTAGCAAATCAGTTGGCAACGAACGCGCCGTCGAGCAACACGCGCAGCTCTCTCCCTCGCCGTCTCCGTAAGCTCTCCGAAATAACGGTACCCCCCGTGTGAGCATGTGAATATCGATACGTTCGATTATCGCTCATCGTTCATCGAGCATCGAAAACACTAAAGTTTGTGGTTTTTTTTTATGTATTGTATTTGTGTGTTTCAAAGTGAAATGGAATTTGTTAAATTTTAATTGCACGCAGCACGCTGCCGGCAAACAACAAAAAAAAAACAAAAAAAAGGCAATAACAACATCAACAGCGACCAGATTTCATTCAACCTGAGATATAAACAACAACAGCACGAGGAGAAAATAGCTGATAAATAGACAATAATAATAAAACAAAGGCCACGGACGCCGCTTCAATTAGCGTAAGTTTTGCACACGAAAGAGGTGGAGAAATGAATTGAGAAAGGTGAAAAGCGAAGAGAGGGGAAAACACGGGCAAACAATAATCATGAATTACAAATGGCATTATCGTCAAGCACGTGCATGCATATGCATGCCGCTTGACAAACTGTCAGCTGTCAAAGACAAAGCAAAAACTGAGATAAATCCAATCTCAGTTAAGAAATGCACAAAAGCTACTATTTATCTTTGTTGCTATATAGCTTATGGTTAGACATTTTGTTAACAATTTGTACGCCCTGCTGTTTATGTTGAAGGTCGCATTTCGAGGGCAGAACAATTTCAAAAATAAACAAAGACTGAGAACCGAAAATAAATCTCAACCAAATTTGATTACTCTCATTATTCTCCGTATAATCGCTGTCCAAAAACTGAGTCATTTCATTATTTTGTAGCCTTTAACATTGTTTTTGTTTTCTTAATTCCACAATCCTCGTAAATCCCCCCCAAACCCTGGCTAACGATCTTAAAACGATCTGAGCAGCAGCTAAACAATTCAATTCCCATCGCAATCGGGCCACTTCGCAGCGCAAATAAGAAAAAAAAAAGGAAAAACATGAAAAACGATCTTAAAACGAGTGCAGTTTCTTTTGTAAAAGTCTTGTCAATTGTTTCTTGCGCTCTTTATTATTATTTGCTGCTATTTTTTGCCGTTGGTCAGTCACAAAAGAAACCATTACCATAGATATGGAAATTTATGGAGGTTAGACCAAGCAACAAAAAAAAAAAACAACATAATAATAAATAAATAAAATGGAAAGCATTTATGAACAACCACAAACCGAGTGGATATTAGTTGGTTCGCTTTTTTTGTACTTAACGACTTTAAAGCAATTTTCTTAATGTGCGCTCGCTGGTCAAGAGTTCATTATTAGAATGGGTAATAAACTCGAGGAAAAACAAACTAAACAAGTAAATGTAAATAGCAAAAAATTAAGCAGTAAATTACATAACAAAATTCCAAAGTTACAACTTCTAATTTTTTAGAAACAATAAATGCATCTATTTCAATTTTTTTTTTCGTACGAAGACAACTTATTTGTAATCTACAAACTTTTTAGGTGACAGCTTAAATTAGGGATTCAGAAGATTTTATTAATTTCTTTGATTTTAAAAATGTTTAACAACTTGACTTATTTACTCAATAAAAAGGAAATAAATATTTTGTTCTTTAATCATATCATAAATATTTCCCAATTAATTTTACCAGCTTAAATTTATAATTTAATAAATCTTTAAAGACAGAAACAAGTATTCCATATTACATTTGTTATCTCTATTTTTTAGGGTAAATATTGAATAAATTCTAAGTTTCTTAGATCTTTACTTGTAAATATTTGATTTATTTAATTTTAAAAATATTATACAAACATTTAATGCTTACATAATTCAAATTAATTAGCCATTCTCCACCATAAAAACCATTCTTAATTTGAGCTTCCCCACAAATAGTATTTGCTAATTAATATTTAAAGTTGCATTGCTAATGGCCAGTCTTTTTTTTTTTTTTTGGGTAATCCTCTCTTAATTACTCGATGGCTTAATCGCCTTACAATTATGAATTTTTTGCATCACAACCCCCCAGTTACCAGATGGGGCAATACTCGATTTTGATTACGATTACGAATTAGGGTCTGCAGAGACCCCAAAATGGGAGACGGGAACTGCCATTTACGATTGGGACCTAGGACACACACCTATGGACTTCTTCGGGTTGCATAATAATAATGAAAATAATTATAAATAATATTAAAAGTCCCAAAGAGTTGTACGCGAAGTACACCCACGGCACGCGTACTTATGCGATAATTGCAGGAAATGCAGCCAAAAAAAGCAAGAAAAAAACATTGCATGCAGCGAAAGTTTTCCCTGAAGTGTGTGCATATTATAAATAATAATAATAAAATGCGAGGCGAAAACAAGAAAATTGCAAAGAGGCCAAAATATACAAAAACCGCAACTGCTGCCCACTGGCTAATAATTGAAAGTGAAAGGGGGAACCCAGACGCAGGCGCAGACGCAGACGCAGTTAGCGGCTTGCGATTTGAGTTTCCAGATTTCAGACTGCGGCTACACGGCTAGAAAAATATATAGTAAATAGCTGAAAATAGGAGTTAATATTTAAGAGCTATAAAAAAATATACATACATTAAAACAGGGAAATTATAAGGGAGTTACTATTAAAGCTGGCTGTGCAGCTTCAATAAATGTTTCTAGGCATGTTCTTAGCAACATTTAGCTTTGAAACATTTTCTTGTGCATTTCTTCAGGTTAAATGTAAAATTAAAAAAATATATTAAATTTAATAACTGCAATAAATGCTTTAAATAAATTAAGATTTGTCTTAGCAGCTCAAGTAAAGGTTTGTAAATAAAATATGTTTTTAGCAATATTTAGCTTATAAACATTCTCTTGTGTATTTTGCCAGGTTAAATGTTGCTAAATAGATAGAAAAGATATGTTTGTATACTTTGCCAGCTTAAATTAAAATTATATAAAGCCTTATTGGTTATTTTAATTTATTTATTAATTTAATCAGTGAGTAAAGAGTAAAAACTTGTACATCTTTCTTCCTAGCCATACATATTTATAATTAATAATTTACTAGCTATTAATATGAATATTTATTAATATATATATTTTTCCCTGTATGCTCTGGTTAGCTTTATCTAATTATATATGCCTCTATTTCCTTGCAGTTAGGCAAGTGTTTCGTTTCTGAATTTATTTCGTTTTATATTTTTGTATTTTTCGTTTTCTGATTGCTCTCCCAAGATATGTGTGATTTTATTTGTATTTTTGTTAGGTTGTTTTCCTTAATTTTATTTGCCACTCTTTTGAGTATTTCATAAGCCATAAGGCCGGTCGTAAATTGGCCAGCTTAGATGCCGTTGCTGGCAGTTACCAATATTCGATCACTGGCCAAGTTAATGGCTGCGTGCGTTGCACTCGCAGTGCGTAAGTCCACCATTTTTCCGCACTTTTCGCTCGATTTTTTTTTGCAATTATTTTTTCGTATGAAGTCTTTTTTTTTGTATTTATTTATTTTTCATTTTTTTTTCTATTGTGGCAAACAAGAGCGAACGGCAAACGGCAAACGGCGACGACCTTGCCGCCTTAATTGCAAAGAAATAACAAAAGTGCGACTCCAACTGCGAATGCGTGCAACGATAGTTGTTCGAAACCAGATTAGGCAGTTGGCTGAATGTTAACCATATGCGATATGCGATATATATGTTTATAAGCATAAATATACATACCATGTGCGGCATTTGAGGCTACCTGCCATTGCACCTGGCTATGATAATAAGCCATAATTACCGAAGCAGCGGCGAGGTGGTACATATTTTAGGCAGAGATCAACCGAGATCAGTCACCTTTTGTGCCGGCGATTGCAGATAGGTAAATGGTATATTTATCACTCACTAATTTCAAAGTAAAGCAGGGAAAATATATATAAATTAAAGAATTAACGAAAAAAGATTTCAAAGTTGTATTTTAGAGAAGATTTTAAAAACTCCATGGGAAATCTAAAGGAAGCAGCATTAATGGAGAGTAACTTTAAGTGTAGGAAACTTTCCTTGATTTTGATAATAAAAATAATCTCTAAGAGCTTTAATTTTAATAATATTTAAATATATTTAATATAGCTAAGTTTTTCTTTATGAAAATATCAAGTATTCTTTTGCATAGTTTTAAAATAAATAATTATGCATCTCTTTTAATGAAATAATACATTTCCAAGTATCTTAAACTTTTTTTTTTAATTAAAAATATATGTTCAAGTATCTTGTGCTTATTTTCAAAGTAAAAAATATATTTAAAGCCTCTCTTATGATTTTATACCTTTGCAGGGTATTATAAATTTAGTCAAAAGCTTACAACGCAGTGAAGGAGTCATTTCCGACCCCATAAATCATATATATTCTTGATCAGCATCGACAGCCTTATAAAAACTAAGCCAGAACAGTTTTCCAAATTAAAATTAATGTGTTTTTAGCTTAGTTAATACATTTTTCTCCCTCAAAAATCTAGATTACAACGGAAAATTTCAATTAATCAACTTAAAATATTAAATAATTTTATTTTTCAAGTTCATAGAAGCTCGAAGGTTGCCCTAATATCATCTCTAGATCAAGCAAAAGTTGCTAATCGAAATTTAATTGATATTTATATTTGTTTTAAGCCTTAGGCTCACGTCTGATGTGTGCCAAAGATCTTATCTAAAGTCTGATAGATCTGTAAGTGTTAATGGTGTTGTTTTTATTTGTTTGTGTGTTATTTTTTCTCCTAGTTTTTTTTTTCTATATTTAAAACCACAGACAAGCGATTACCTCACAGAAATGAAATTGTTAATTGCGCGCGAAGCCCTCAGCGGGCAGAGTTGATTAATATTCGTTGAAGGCTCCACCAACAACGAATATTATGATTATTTTTCACTTAAATCTCGTCGAATCAACTACAATAATAATGAGGCATGTCATTGGGCACCGAAAATCCCCCAAAAAGTATTTACAAAAAAACATGGGATATTAAGTATACGCGCCTGGGCCAAAAAAATTAACAGTCGTCCACTAAATTCCATAGGAAAATAAATACAAACAAACACAAAAAAAAGCGAACCGAAGCTGACCACAATTTTTGAAGGCTGTTGCCGCTCTTAACCCATTGTTGGCCAACATCCCCGGAAAGCAAACAAAACGTAAACAATGCAAAATTGTCACTCTTTGATCGTGTGACTTAAATACTCTGACATTTCAACCTCTGGCTGTCTGAATGCATTCCACATGCAGCTCAGGTGTGTGTGCTCAGGTGTGTGTGTGTGTGTGCTGGCCTCAGCCTCAGCAACAGCCACAGCCACCACTTGCAACATGATCATAATTATTCTCATTCCGATTCATTTGTCTGTCTGTCCGAATGCCTGCATAAAATTAACGCCGGCGCATGTCGATCCAAAGAAAATATAGCCGCGAGTGCGCTGGGCTAAGAGCTCTCAAGTGCAGAGGGCGATGGCGGGCTTAGACTCCATCGGAGACCATAGAAAACTATAAGCTCTTCTTGGAAAAACTAGAAAATTATGAATAATAGAAAGATAAAATAAAATATAGGAAGGTTTAATAGAAAACATTAAAAGGTAATAGAAAGCATTAGCTAAAATACAGGAAAGTTAAAAAGAAATGTTTTAAATGGGGAAATATGCCTGAATGTGTAGACAGTATTAAAAACTATTTTATCATTAAATGTAGGAAGTTTTTATTATATTAATTAATTCTTAATATACTAATCATTGTTAGAAAATATTTATTAATATTTAATTAAAATTTGTAACCTTTAAGTTTGATAGCAAAATTTGTATATTTAAATAACAAGCAGTTTGTTCTTTAAATTTTAAAGGTTTTATTGTTGTATTTTAACGTTTTTATATTTACTTTTAATAAAACAAGATACAACAATTTATTTCATGTTTATATTTTAATTTATATTTTTTGTATAGTACTTTATCAAAATAAACCTTAATTCTTTTTATACTTGCTTTCATTTTAAAATGTTTTTCAAAGTCTCCAAGAATTTATGAACTCTCAAGTTTCTTTGTTATCTGATTAATTTTATTTCAAAGTTTTAATATGCTTCTCAAGCAAAAACAAGTTTTTTACAATCTTCAGTTCGAAAGCCCAGCTACTTTTTGTATTCAGAACATTGCGCTATATAAGTTCTTCGTTCTTGGCCAGCAGACACATAAATTGCCCCTTTAAAACGAATGACTTAGGCAGCGAACTTGCTGACTTGCTCCTATTAGCAAATGGAGCGCAATTTAGCGCAATAAAAACTGTCGTCTCTTTGGTTAGAACAGACACACGCCCACACACACGCCCCCCTGAGGCCTCTCTATTTGCTCTATTTGCCTTAGGATTGTTCTTAAAGATTGTTTTCTTTGGATGATTATGATGATTATGAATCTAATAATTATGATGATGATGATGATGCAATGTTACAACAGAAGCAACTCAAGTGTTGCAACTGCGACCGCTGCCGTTGCAGTGTCACATTTCACAGTTATTGTTATTATTGTTGTTGTTATTATTGTTGTTAGTGTTGCACGTGGCAGTCAGGCACGCTCTTTTGATATTTTAATTAGCTTTTCTGCCGCTTGTCTCTGTCACGAGAGGCAGGCGTTTTAATTACCAACAGCGACGACGACGACGACATGCATCACAATATCTAATCACATAATATGAGCAGCTATTGCGTGGCTAGCAGGAAGCATCTTCATCAGCTGGATATATATATACATGTATAGTGTGTATATATATAGCCATCAGTTGGGCAGTCAATCAGTCAGACAGTCAGTCAATGTTGTGGGATTTTTCACAGAGCCACAACAAAAGGCTTCTTCCACTTCTTTTGCAGGTGTCTTCTTCGCTACTCTTGGATGATGCAATGCGAAGGGTGTCTTATTGATAATTGCAAATTGATTGAAGCCGTTTTTAATGACTCAAGAATGTTTTTACAAGTGGAAATTAAATAATTACGAGGCTCTCTAGGCTTTAAGTATTTTTTAAAAATATATAAAGAGCAGCTGCCGAAATATTTTTTTATAAAAATAGTTACTTTTATTATAGTTTAATTTCTTTATTTACACAAATATTAATATATTTAGCTGTATCACTAAAAACCTATATAGAGTTAATTTTATATTTAAATTATAGAGAAGACTTTTTTAAAATATTTATTAGTTTATATTTTTTAAATATTTTCTTTGTGTGGTGTTTAAAATTATTTTTATAGTTAAAAACTCACTAAAAAATGTACAAAAATAATATCAGCAACTGGTTTTCTCGTAAAAGAAAAATAGGAATGCTAATAAAAATGTCCATAATTAAAGATTTAGAGCTTTGTTCAAAGTTCAATTATTCTTAAAAATATCTAAAGCCCTGCTGATTGATATATTTTCTTTATTAAATTTAATACTTTTAAATGAAAGAAAATATTTAATAAGTTCTCTTTTAATTTCTTTAAAGGAAAGAAAATATTTAATAAAGTTTTCTTTGACTTCTTTATGTATAATGTTTTTTACAAATTTTATTTTTGGCATTACAAATCTATAAAAGCGTAATTTTATATTTTAGCTATACAGAAAACTTTGTAAAATATTTATTTTATGTTTATTGCTAAATATTTTCCTTGTTACCGGCATTTAATAATTTGTTGTCTCCAAAATTCTCTTTTAAAAATTACCAAAAATAATTTCAGCAACTGGTTTTTCGTGGAAATGCTGCCCACAATTTTCTTTTCTATTTGTTTTTCTTGTTTTTTGCCAGTTTTCCTTTTTTTTCGCAAAGCAAAGGGCAAAGTCAAACGGAAATATGAAAATCCGGCAGCGCAGCAACAAACTGGAGAAGTGGAGAAAGAGGCCTGGAAAGAGGGGGGAAGTGGGATGTCGATAAGTTTTCCTGAAAGTAAAAATTGCACCGGTTTGGACCAGCAGCGGCAAGCTGCGGTCAGCTCACCTGTGTATATGTATATGTATATGTATATACATATAGCTTATACCTGCGTTCACATGCAGACCCAAAACCCAAACCCCAAACCAAAGCAAACCAAACCGACATCAACACTTTCACTTGACGGCTTCGGCACTCGGCATTCGGAATTCGACATCGGCATCCCATGTTGGCCATAATTTTTGGTGGCCAATTGATTGACGTACACCAATTTTTGCCCAACTATTTTTTAATGGAGCTCCCGATGAGGATTTCCTCATATTAACGCCGGATTGCCGTTGCCAGCGGAACCGAATAGAAACCCGCCTATATTTCATGCGCACTCTGGCTTTGGATTTCCTAATTTTCGATTTGCTAATTATTATTTGTTCACTATTTTGCCTAAATTAATTTAACTAAAAGCAAAAAGCACTGCCAATTTTGATTAAAGTTATGAGACAGCGGGTGCTTGGAATGTGTGTTTGCATAGCCAAGTTTGGCAAGTTTGGCTTGGCTTAAATTATGCATTGAGGCCTACATTTTGGTAGTAGGTGGCTGCCACCTCCTCCTCCGTACTCCATACACCTGGCAAATATTTGCAAATGCATTTTTTATTACTATCAAATTGGGTTAATTGTTAAAACTATGTAGTAATTAATTATAATTCTTTATTTGTATATATTATATTATATTCCGGCTTACATTTTATATTTGTATATATTTTAATTTCCTTAAAGTTAACTTATTTTGTTCCTGTGCAGCCATCTTAAGGCAGCTGCGCTTCAAACTGAGTTTTAAAAGCAGCTGAGCCTCTTTTTTTGTGTCGTTTTTTTATGTTGCACAATTTGTCGCTGCAAATTGGTGGAAAATATACAAATTTAGCTAAAAACAATGTGTTTTTTTTAGATTAAAGCTTATTGTCATCATTATTATTATTTTAAGTATTACAGAACTCGACTTAGTCTTGGAAAACTGAATTCTGCTTGGTATATCATGACATCTAGGGTCTTGCTCCAAAAAACGAAAGTATAAGCTATAAGTCACTACTTTTCCAAAGACTTAACTTCCAATAAAATAAACTAGCAGTATTTGAACTGCAATAATTATAATAAACATGTGTAAATTTAGTTTTTAAATATATAAAACTCCTATAACTCCCAGTAATCTCCTTCTCCATCACACCTCTCTTTGATTTATCTTGAATATCTCTTGGATATCCCCTTAAATGTATCTTCCTCAGCTATCTGCTTCTCTTAATCTCTTTCTTTCGCGTTTCGCTATTTGCTCTACTGATTTATCGACAAATTTGAATGTTTATGCTTCTTTTTCCTTTTTTTTTTTTGCATTTTTGTTTTGTGCATTATGGCAAGTTGCTGGTGGCTGTTGCAGTTGCGGTTTTTGCTTGGGCGATTTTCGAGCGCAGCAACAGCAGCTGCCATTTGGCCATAGTGTTGGCCCATTGGAAATTACAAAAAAAAAATCAATAGCTAAATTAAAATAGCTAAAAAGGGAGTTGAAAATATATTTTTATATATGTTTTTTATATTTTTTTATTATATATATTACAAGTGCCTAAATATTACAATTATAAACTGGTAGACTTTGTCATTAAACCTTAAAAATAATGATAGGTCTCGGAACTAAGGATGTAAAAAATTCAAAAACTGTTGAAAATCAGTTAAATTAAGAAAGCCTAAGTTTGCAATTTAAATAGTGCTTTGGGAGACTTCTTTTTAATTTATTTGAAAGAATCAAAATATTAAAAATCATGTAAAATATGTGTAAATTTTTTTTTTAGAGTTCTTAAAAGAGTTTTCTATATATATTTCCATATACCATTTAATTAATCTTAAATATCTTCAAACATATAACCATAACTGTCCGATTTTTTAGCTACAAGCTCAGTGCACATCTCTGGCGAGTGTGGGAATTGACTTGAAGTCGGTGGTATATTTGGGCCTTTGGATAAATAGGAATCGAAGGCATGTACTGCCTATGCTAATTGAAGAGCTGCGAGTTGGAGTGTTCATGAGTCTCTCTCTCTGTGCGAGGTGTGTGGTGTGTGTCTGGCCAATTACGCCTAATTGCTGTCAAGTCAACAGTGAAAATGAAATGGAAATGAAAAGTGCCACAAATGAGCAGCAGCCGGACTTGGGGGACAGTGGAAAGCTCTGTGTCTCTCAGGGATGGGGATGAGGAAGCGGGAACGGGAACGGAAAGGGGAACTGGCTGGCTGCAAGTGGCGAAATGTCAACAGCAAAGACCGAGAAATACCAAAGCTAAATACCAACTTTCCTGAGCTCTCCAAGAAGAGATCACTGACTCTGGCGCCGTGGCTTTGTTTTGGGTTTTCTGCATTTAGAAAAGGCGGAGATGGTGACCCAGTTTTTGGTTTTTTTTTCATAAAGAAATTATACAAGAAAAAGAGTGATATATGCATAAATATTAAAACATATATGATAGAGTTGTTAATTAAGCATATTTGTTTTTTTTTTTCAATATTTATATATATATTTAAGCTGAAATGTAAGATAAATATTAACAATAAACTTATAAATTTTTGCAATATTTTCTTATATGAAATATTAACAAAAATACAACAAAATTGTAATAATTAAATCAAATTAAATAATAAGGTTAATAATAAAGAAATATTTAAAAACTATACACAGTTTTTTTCTAATATATTTTTTTATAAAAGTAGTTTAAATTGCAGTTAGTCTCCTACAAAATATTACAGTTTTTTTGTAATTGTTCTGGTAATTATGAGGTTAGGTTAAAGCCAGTACTTAAAGATTTTTTGTGCTGTTTCTGGTCCTGTTTTTTGTTTTTTTTTTTGCTCCACTCCCCTAGATAAAAGCCAATTTACAGCACTTGCACTTGGTAACAATTTGTGGCCATATCAGATGCCATTTCAAGTGGTTTACCTCTAAGCGATATCGCGCATACGCCGCATGGTGCCGCCAAGCTAGAAACAATGCAAGCCATAGGCACACACCCAGCTTTCAAGCGATATATAAAGTGTATAATAAATACATAAAACTATAAAGAAAATGATATAGAAAAATGTACAGAAAACTATTTATAAAACTCTATATAAAACTCTATAAAACACCTTAAAGAAAGTTGTCTAAATATTAATATTATAAGCCACCTTTTATATGGTTTTACCTTGCCTTTAAGCATTTTTTTCCTTTTGATTTTTGACTTCAGTTTCGGTTTCGGTTTCGCTTTTTGTTTAATTGCCAAACAAAGCTATAAAACCGGCCCCGCGTGAGGCAAATGTCAAGGTGTTCAATGAAAAGAACACTCGACAATGCCAGCTGGTTGACAAATGTTGATTGGTTTCAATTCTGGTTTAAATTTTGCATTAAAGAACTACTTGAATTTTGTACATATTCTGGAGGCGATTATGCGACGAAATTGCGGCTTAAGAGATCAATCAATCGATCAATGAATGGGGACTTGGCGATCAATAGCTGGATCGATCGAACGATTGATCGATATAACGCCTTTCGAAAGTGAATGAGCCAAACAAAAGACTCTGGCAACGAACCTGCTGGCTGGTTGCTGTTTTTTTTTTATTGTATATTTATTTTATTTTTTGCTAATCCACTATTCATGCGGAAACGTGATACACTCAAGAAAATATATTTAAAACAGGAAATAAAGAAATTTATTATAATTTTGTGATCATTGTTGGCTAAAGGAAAGCATTTCGAAAAACAACACAAAAGAAGAAAGGTTTCTGCTATAAAAACCTTAAACAATAAATTATACTTTTATTTAACTAACAAAAAATTAATAAATACCTTTTTTTGTTCAACTTGCAGCTTGTCAATGAGCCAGTGAGCCGCCCAGCAATGACAGAGACCAGCAATCATCAACAGCAAACCGGCGGCCGCCACTCGGCCTCACCGGCCCGCACCATCGATTCGCATGACTCCACAACCGGCAGCCTGGACACCATTGTGGATCGCAGCCTGAATCGGGAGGAGCTGCTCCAGGTGGTCACCACCATTGAGCAGAGCACAAACCCAAACACGAACGGCGGCGGCGGCAGTCTGACCAACTCGCAGATCGGCATGCTGGAGAAGCAGGAGCGGGAGGAGCGCGAGCAGGATCAGGATCAGCAGTCGCGCCAGGATGCCCAGAGTCACATATATTCGAGTCCCGTTTACGATGAGAAGCCACCGGCCCTGAAGCTCCTGTCCGCCGCCTTGGATTTGGATGCGGAAAAGACCAAGGCGGCCGCCGCAGCGGCAGCGGATCAGCCCAAGTTGATCTCGCATCAGGAGTTCAAGCAGCAGCTGGAGGAGGCCATGGCCACGCGTCAGCAGCAGCAGCAGCCCGGCAGCCAGGCGGCGACACTGACCAAACCGAAGAGTGCCGCCAATACGCTGGATTCGCGTATAAGCCGGAAGCAGCGCTGTCCCCCGGAGTTCATCAAGTACAAGGGGGGAGCTGGTAGTGAGGGCGGAGGCAGTGCCTCCACATCGTCGCTCTCCTCGAAGGATCGGCGGCGGCGCAAGGCCAGCAACGAATGCTGCTCGGCCTTTCCACTGCAGATTGTGCTTGGAACGTTGCAGCTCCTGCTGGCCATCTCGCTGGTGGCCCTCGGTTCGCTGCTGATCGTTCGGGAGGCGGCACTCTCGATGGCCGGCTGTGGCATCTGGACGGGGCTGACGGCCGCCGTGACGGGTTCGCTGGGCGTGGTGAGCATGCGAAAGACGCAGACT
>JAEIHY010017918.1:0-45328 GCA_018904565.1 Drosophila tsacasi | reverse complement strand
TTTCATACAAAAAAAGAATTATGAAAATATCTCAACTGGATCAAGAGTTATGATTATTGCAAGCCAAAACTATCTAAGGCGCCACTGTGCGTCGTACATATAAATTTTTGCGCGCTTAAACTTTAATTTCATGCGTGCCATTTGATTTTTGTTGCCACTCTGGGCACAAATTATAGGCGAGTGTGACGGGAGGTACTGCACTCTATGGCCACTTTCCGTCCTGATCGTGCCCCTATTTTTGTCGTATTTTGTGTCTGGAGTCTGAGTCGGAGTCGGAGTCAAGTGCTGGGCGTTGTTCGCCGTGGGTTTTGCTGAATGCCGCCTGAGGCCTAATATCTACGCAGATTTGCGGGCATCTAGTTATGGGCCAGCTTTGCATAATGGAAAGGTGTCTGCGTGTGCCGAGACAATCACCTGATGGGTTGCCGTTTACCTGGATTAACGTGCTCCAATCGAAGGTTGTCTTTTAAAGAGTCTCCTAAGGGGAGCACATTGCTTTGAAGGCTTCGCTGGCTTCCAATTTTATAGAAAGTGTGTTTATTTAGGCTCTTCTTGCATTTATTTGATCATTTAAAAAATAAACTGTCAAGGATAGTCAGAGGAAAATGTTTCTAAAATAATTTTAGCCAATAAAAAGGCTATAAATTAGATAAAAAAATATTCAGATAAGTCATTAGTAATAGTTTTTTTATTTTATTTTATTTTTTTAATATTGTAAAGAGAGCTCAAAGGCTTAGTACTGAAGGAAATATTGTTTAATACAAGTTGCAGGATCATAAATATTTAAAATTCCTTTCCAACATCAATTCCTCAACGTTTTGCATTCCATTTGGAAAACGTCAATTCCTCAAAAATACAGTTGTGCTCTCTGCCTTCTTCTTGCGTCTCAGTGCCTTTCTCCTTTTCCCATTAAGAATATTAAGAAACTTTTAAATGTGACTCAAGTTAAAAGTGTCTTTTTAAAGTTTTAAATATCATTAACTACTAAATATATAAAATTCCCTTTAGAAATGCATATATAGCATACCCTTTTCTCCACTTTAATCCCTCAAAAGTACAGTTGTGCTCGCTGTCTTCTTCATGCTTTTCACTTGCTCTGACTTTAGTGCCTTTCTGCTTCTTCCATTAATTAACATACTTTCACAGAATTTCTTTCTAGCAACAACTTTTCGTTGACGTCAATTTCGCTCATCGTTAGTTATTATTGTTGTGCTCATTTCGCCATATCATCAGGTCAAATCTCAATTAGCAAATATAACGATTGTTGCTTTCTTCTCTCTCTGGCTCTCGCTCCCCGCCTCTTTCACTTAACTAACAATTAACAAATATTAATGGAAATTTATTTCAATTGAAATCAAAAATTTCACTTCCAAACGGCCATGGAGCTGAATTTTCCACACACATATGTACATATATATATATAATATACATCATACTGTCCATAAGCAGAATTTATATTGGAATAAAACTAATGATGATTCGGGGCCAAGTACGGTCCTTGCACAAGTTGACCACTACCATTATCCAGTCATTGGCTTCCCGGCTCAAATGACTCTCCACCGGACGAACTTGAGTTAATTAAAAAAATAGAAATAAAAAGAAAAAGAAAACAAGAAAAACCCCCCCACAATCAGCTTATAATCAGCTTATATTCCGGCAAATTTATAACCACCGTTGATTATGCCAGGTTAGCTGTCATAAACAAATGACATGCCATACCATACAAGCGCCATCTAGCGAGCGGTGCGTGCAGCTACGCCGGGTGCATATCAAGTGGAATGTTTCCACGGCAAGCTTGCAGTAATTATGACGAGGTTATATTTGCGGGGGAACCGGGACTGGGACTGGGACCTGGACTGGAACTGGGACTCGCCCTGGGACTGGGGATCGGTGGCTCCTAATGGCCCGGCCCATTGTTCGCTGGCTGGGGCTGTAAGTAGCTTTTAATAAGCGCTCGCGTCAAGCAAATAAATAATTATAATAAATAAATAATAAATAACGCCGGGGTACAGTCACATACAATGTTGCCATTGCCATTGCCGTTGCAGTCGCTGTCGCTGTCTCCGTCGCCTTCCGTCTAATTACACCCGCCAAAGGGCACATGCAAAGTGCAATATTTGATTTGATTTCCGCTCTGCAGCCCCCTCATGCACCCCAGGCCCTACTTAATCGAGAGTTAATTAAGCACTTTAAAGACTCAATTTGAATGCAAGTTAGCAAGGCGACGGCCGGCCATTGGGTGCCATTTTTCTGCCATACTTTGTAGCTCATTATATAGAGAGAGAGAGAGCGAGTCGTTTTTATGACTATGCAAATCAGGCCTAGATAATATTTCGCAGCTAGTCACTTGGATTTTTATATCCCTCCCTCATATCACAATCTCGTTTTCTGTGTGCTCTTATGTAGTTTTTAGTGTTATCGATATTAATCGCTGAAATGTTCAATATCGTTGTGTTTTTAGTGTAGTTTAATTTTCCTACCATACTTTGCAGCTCATTATACAGATGCAATTATTTTTACGACTGTGCAAATCTGAACTATGTTATGTTTAGACATAAGTCACTTAGGATTTGGTGTAGTTTTTAGAGATATCGATACGAATTGCCACAATATTCGGTAATCGTTGGGTTTATAGTGTAGTTTAATTTTCCTACCATACTTTGTAGCTAATTATACAGAGAGGAGATAATTTTTTACGACTATGCAAATCTGGAGTAGGTTACATTTTGATGTTTGTTACTTTGGATTTGATGTAGTTTTTAGAGTTATCGATTTATCGAGTTATTGATGTAGTTTTTAGTGCGGCTGAATGGTGCATGTACCTTATTTGCATGCAGCAGTAAAAGATTGATTTATCGTAAGCTTGTATGTCGGTATTGTTGGTTTTTATGTGTTATCGTCAGTAATCGATTATCGATTGGTTTTTACTGCGGTTTAAGTGATGCGTATGATAATACATTTTGACTAGATTAATATAAGGTACAAGTTGGGATTTTTGTAATACTCAAATTATCTTGTGGCTCAATTCATCTTTTTATTTATATATCGATTGTTGAGATAGGCACATCATTTAAATTTTTCTTTCAGTGTAATCTCAGGTTGCACAGTTAGTTTAGCTCGAGGTCTATTAACTTATGCGAAATATATTATAATAGATTGTGTGAGGTTTCTTTAAATTGAATGCAGCAAGCCTGCCAATCCTGCTGCGACTGTTAATCGATTCAAAATTCGATTACCATAACACTTTTACCCTCGGCCGAAATAAAACACTTTGCAACCCCAGATAAGTAGAGAGCCAGCCACCCCCGTCGAATGGTCATGTCATGCCGCCCGAGGAGCAGGAGGGGAGGTCCTTTTGACCATGTGCAGTACCCCTGCCTGGCGGCCAAATTCTAATTATAATCGCGTATCGCATGTGCCAAAGCCCCAATAAACCTTTGTCAAGCGAACTCCGCGCAAGTTGCCGCCCGCCCCGGTTCCGGCTTCGTGTCATTAGCGGCCCACACCGCTCCGACTGGGGTCTTTGCATTAATTTTTGCACTGCCACAGAGCTGCAAAATTTAAAAAAATAGAAGTAGAAATAAAAAATGGGAGAGAAAGAAATTTCCATAATGAGCACGTACACAATCACTTACCCCGGGACACATGCAATTCGGGGATTGCGAAAAGGGTTTGCGCGTAGCTCCGTTCGGGGGTTGCAAAATTTTATAATTAGTTGGCCGTTGCCCGGCACCAAAATGCAGGTTTCAATCCAATTTTACCTCCTTTTTTTTACCAAATATTTAGACGTTGATTATGGGCGCTTCCCCCATCCCTCTCGAGAGTCTCTCGAGTCGAGTCTGCAAATGATTTTGGTGCGTGCTCAATTGGGGAGTTTTCCCGGAGAACCGAAATGAACTGAACCGAACAGGGAAGGGAGGGGCTTCTCCCGGACATTTCTTTTGTTTTTCGCTAATTTAGCGAAATTATGTTTTGTGCTCTCATGTCTAGATGTCGTGTGTGCGGTTCTTGGTGCACTCCTGCTGCCCTTTCCGTAGCCCACCCCCCGCTGCGGAGTCCTGAAAGCTCTAGATTATACTGCACGTCTGCAGCACGGAACAGGACATGCAATTCTCGACCTACTCGGGGTTATTTTGGATGAGGGTATACTTCAGTTTAAACCAAGTATGTTAATAATACTATCTACATGGAAATAGGGGAAAGAAAATGTTATATTATAAACTAATAATATATTATAAGTACATATATCTTTTTCTTGGCTTACATATACATATTTCTTAGGATTCTATTAGGAAAACATCCTACATTTAAGTAACTATTTGAATTTTAGATAAGTTTTATAACGTTTTCCTCCAAGTATATTATTTCATTTTCATTAAATTACAATTTCGTATATTATATATTGAGACTTTAGTATATAATCTAATGTAAAACATCCCTAGGAAAATAGTAAGAAAGATTGAAAACCCGAAATACCTCTTCAAAAACTTGTTGTAGAGCATTTGCTGTTCTTTATTTCAACCTTTGAAGGCTCCCCCATTATTTCTCATTATTATTTCCTTCTCTAAATGAATTAAAATCGCCAAATGTGGGCGATCGGCGAGGGGCGTCAGCTTTGCGAAACAAAAACAGGAAAAAAAAATGCGAATAACTCATTACGCGGCGCATTAAGGACAATGTCTGAGGGAGTATGGGTTGGCGGGCAGGACCCATGAGAGGGTTGATTTTTCAGCTTTAGACTGGGCATGACTTTGACTTCCTTTCCCGTTTTTATTTATGCCTTTCTGTTTTTTTCTACTCTTCTCTCCGGGGGCGTTTGGCTGCACAGGTTTACCTATTGTTGGTGCCGTGATGTGGCTGCTATATTGAGTACGCCTCCGGCGATTGTTGTTGCTTTTGCTGTTATTGGCATCGCCTAGTGCGTGCTCCGCTGGAATCACGCAAATTTCATTATTATTATTATATACTTTTTTAATGATTTGAGTGGAAAATGTATAGGGATTGAATGAAACGGAAGGACCACTGACCGGATTGTGCCATTGTTCAAAATGCTTGGTATTGGAGGGGTGAGGCGGGCTGATATTTCAGTGTATAAAACCTTAAACTGAAGATAATTGGGATTATTTCTACAACATAAATCTCTTACCTTACATTTTTTATCTTATTAAGCAAATTTAAAACCAACTCTTAAACTTAACTCAAGCTCAACCTAAAGTTCCTCGATCTCTTCGACAGCCCTTTCAACCTCTCCATAATATATCAGTCGGTGGTTTCCTTGTGTAATCGTGTGTAATTTTTAAGAAAATTGCACGTTCTGTGGCACACCACCCCCAATAACAGCATAACAACCCCAAAAACAATGCAACAACGAACCCTCTCAAGAACACAAAACAACGGCAAGTTGCGAAACTTTTGTATGCACACACGTGTGTGTGCGTAAATAAATGTTGCATAAATAATTTCAGCTCAATGACTTAATGCTGCTTTTGGCCAATGAAGCCGGCGCATTATTGATTATTTTATCGCCGGGGCTTAAAAGTTGGTAGCACCGAAAACGGCAAGAGCAGCAGAGGAGCAGTGGCAGTGGCAACCTCCATTCACTTCACTTCCTCAAGAGTCGAGCTGTGTCGTTGGCTATTTAATATGCATTTTGCGCTAATTACAAATCAAAAGAAAAATTTAATAGCCCCGGAGTTGGCCATAAAAATGAAGTTGTCCATGGATGAGGGGAGCAGCGGCATGCAGCGAGAGGAATCGACGTCCGTTGCCCGGTTTCTGATCAAAAATTGCTTTGTGCCACATTTGGCTCCTAACTCTAAATGATGGCAAGTGTGCTACAATTTAGTTTGACTATTAATTACAAGAAGCTGCAGCGGGGCAGCAGCAGCAGCAGAAACATGTTCTACATGCCAGCAAAGCCATGCAAAATTATTGATGATTTTATTAATTTGAATATTGCCAACGAATTGCTGTCGAAGACAAAACGCTCGCCAAACGACCAGATGGGATGGTAGAGATGCGGTACTTGATGCTCCAAACTCGATACGAACGATGCTCGATCCGATCGAGAGGCAGAGGCAGAGCAGCGACTTTGAATGATAAATTTTTTGTTCGCTTAGAAAGTTGCATGGAAATTGCAATTTATTGCTCGGCAGCAGCAGCCGAAGCAGCAACATGTTGCAAGGGGGCACCGCAAGAAAATGAGTATAATTAGACCGGTTTGTAATGCGTTTGCAAGTCGATGATATAGGATGGGAGCCCGGCCTGGGTATGGCATAGTGGTGTAGTGTGTCTCATGTGGCGGATGATGGCATGTTGCTGGCGTGCTTTGGAAATGAAGTGAGCTTGATTTGAATTATAGTTGCCAGGCCGGCGATAATTAATCGTGCTATTTAGTGTGCTACATGAAATTCTACTAGTTTGCCTAGTTATTGATTAGATTTCGTGGCGAGCGGCGATCGCAGGAAGCGACAAAATGTGGCCGTTGTTGCATGTTGCTGGAGTGGAGTGGCTGCTACCTCCGTGTGTAATTTGGCCAGACTTTAATATGCGCAAATTGTACTTAATTTGGCTGCACATTTTGTCGCTACAATTTGCTTTCACAACATGTTGCCAAAGAGCAGCAGCACAAGCAACTTGCAACGAGCAGCTCTCCCTTGGACTCCAACCAATACTCACCTCCTGCCACTTGGCAGGCTTTCGGCATTTGCTGTTGACGCATACTCGAAATTATTTTGCCGGAGAGCTGTGTGTGTGTTTTTGTAGCCGCTTCTGATATTATGCATTGTTTTTGCTTCTTATGGCGCCGAGTGGTGGTGGCAAGATGGCCAGACATTTGCATGCAACGTACGAAATTAATTATTACGCCCTCTCACAGCCCGCTTCCTGGCCAAAATCTACAACACGAAGCTTTGCTCGGGCTCAGACTCGGACTCAGGCATTGGCATTGCATGTCCTGCACACTCCAACTTTCAAGGCACAATCCTGGCATTCTTTCCCTTCCCCGCCGGAACCCATTGCCCCCTCTGCTCTTGTGGCTCATTACGGCGTTGGCCATGTGGCCATGTGGCCGGAAAAGTGCGTTCGTTGACTGCTGCCGGCTGGCCAACGTCGACACAAACAACAGGCACTCGGGAAAATATTGTAATAAAGATATTGAAGGGTTTTTGTGATGGGAAAGGGATCAGAAAATATGAATTATAATTATTATAAATCAAAACACAAGACTAGACTAGGTTGAAACCTCTTTAATTAAGTTTCCTGAGCTAATTAGAAATTGCTTCAAATTCTTCTCAGTGCATTGGTTACAGCAAACTGAGGGTCCGAATCCGAGAACTGCAGAAGTTCGAGTCCGACTCGAGTTCCGAGTGCAGTTGCTTGCAGTATTACAACTGCAGGCAGGTCCTTTCAAGGGATAAGGTGGTGTTGTCTGTGGGTGCGCAGAGTGTGTGTGTGCCAGGAACAGGGGCAGAAGCAGGAGCAGGAGCCAGCTGTATGCATTATGCATTAAAATCAACGCCCGTTTTGTGTAGACCTGTGCAGACAATGCAACGAAGGCAGGACCCTTTCCACCTCTCCTGCCTGCTGCTGCCATTTTTTGGGGCCAAATGTCAAGGCGGCATATAGGCATTGATGTTTCCTTTGTGGACTGCAGTTAGGTAAGCTCTTTAGTGCAAATTGTTGGCCAAATTAAGGCGCCTTTGGGCTCAGATTTGGGGATCCCCATTGGAGAGCCTGAGAAATTACGTTTAGTGGAATCTATTTCAGATGAGAGAGGATTTCGAGAGTCCTTCGCTGTCCTCCTTCTTATTGTCCTTATCTCCCACTCAGATAACCTTTCGTTTTTCCAACATTTTCCTTCTCCTGCTCGTCGTATTTTTCCTTCTTATTGTGTAAAGGAAAAACTTTCTTGCCAGACACGTTGGCCACATCCCCGGCCTCTCTCTCTCTCTCTCTCTCTCTTTTTGGACTTTTTGGTCAGTTGTCCCTCTTCGGGCATAAATTATAATGCAGAGTAGGTGTAAAATTTTCGATTACGACTGTGCAGACCGCCCAATTGCACCGCACTCCTTCCCTCCGCACAGCTGGCATCGCTTTTGCAGAGAAACCACCCGTATGCTTCGGTCTTGGTTTGGTGTCCATCATTCCGATTAAGGCACAGGGAGAAAATATTAATATATACGTATCTTTAACACTAAGAAGGAAAATATTGCTTAAAATATATTTAGGAAAAGCAGCGATAAGTTTTTAGGGAAAATATTAGGTGTAAGATAAGGAAATTTGTCTTCTTAATTTACAATATTTTTCCTGATTCCTCATATTTTAATTATATTTTATATATTCTTTCCGTGTACATTACTCCTCACAATTCCGGCGGTAAAGTCGCTCGTTGTCCTGGGCACAACGTCGTGGCTTGGCAAGGACATGGCCTCAGAATCGGACTACACATTTTGCATTTGCGAAATTATGCGGCATGTGTACGTGTGTGTGTGGGGGTATCCTGTTGCCCCTTCGATCCCCTTTCCTGTACTGTTGTTTGTGCGCCCTGTTGCCGTGGTCAACCGACGGGCAACAGGGATAATTAATGAAATTAATGCTCACGGGTATGGGTTTTAAGTGCACGAAATATTTTCGATAAACGTAAATTCTAAATTATGATGCCCCTCCGAGCGGTGTTCAGGAAAAGGGGAAGTGCAGCCAGACGACATTTGATATTCAAGAGGAAAGATGAGGCAATGTGGAAGTTGCAACGTTTGCATATTTGAATGTCCTTGTTAGAGGAAAAAGAAGGGGTTTGAACGATGTTAAGTAAATGTTAAATGAATCTTAAACATTAATTAAAGCAATATTTATGTATATCATTTCCCCCTTTCGAAGCCTTAATATTTAATGCTCTCTCTAAAGGTACTCATCTTGTATCTCCCCTTGTATCTCCTCATTTTACAGGACTCAGCCAGGATGCGAGCGAGTCAGTGACACGTGACATGGCCGAGGGCTGCGAGGACTCTGCCGGTGCCGCTGAATCCACCACGTCACAGTCACAGTCACAGTCGCCGTACACAACGCTCGACAAGATGCTGGGCACCGTGCTGCCATGCGAGGCGGCCATTGGTGCCACGCCCGGCGGCGGCGGCGTCGGAGGCGGTGGCGGCAGCAGCAGCAGCAACACCAGCAACATCAGCAACACCAGCCACAGCAGCGGCGGCGGCAGCAACAACAACAATAACAGCAGCAACATTGTGAAGCGAGAGTTCTGCGATGGCAGCTTGATGCCCAGCTCGGCGGCCAGTGTTAACAATAATAATGCCAATGCCACCAACAACAACAATAATAATAATAATAACAACAACAACATCAACAATACCAAAATGCAGGCGATGATCTGCAACAAAAGCAACAACAGCAGCAACACAAACAACAACAGCAACACCAATGCCAACGCCAACAATAACAACAATAGCAGCAGCAGCTCATCCTCCTCATCGTCGTCCTGCTCCTCATCCTCGTCATCCTCCAGCTCAGCGACAAGCACCCTAACCAGCTGCACCACCGCCGCCGTCGTGCCCTCCAATTGCTCCACGAATGCCAACAAATCGCCACCGGGATCGGTATCCCCGTACTCCCAGAGCCTGGGCATGGGTATGGGCATGGGCCTGGTCCTGGGCATAGGTGCAGGAGCCGGGAGCAGTCCCCTGAGAGAGGCAAGCCCGAGTCCGAGTCCACTGAACGCCACATCGATGTCCGGCATTGTGGCTGCCAAGTCGCCGTGCAGCGGAGCAGCGCCCGCATCGCCGCCATCGGCCTCCTCGAACAGCTCGTCGCATGTCCTGGCGCTCAACATTAAAACCGAGTCGGTGAGTCGAACAGAAACGCTGAATTTTAGGCATTACCCATATGAGACTGAGCAACTTTTAGGGGGATAGTAAGATATATGTTATATAATATTTAAATTAGATAAGAGTAAATTATGTAAAGGCAAAGGGGGATTATAAAAGGTGTCTTATAAATAATTTCTAAATTAGAGAAATGGGAGTTGTCTCCTTGTTTAAATTATTTTACGGATAAAAGGGGATAATGAGAGACATATCATATATAATAGTAATCGAAATTACAAAAAAGGGAATTATGTCTTTGTTTAAAATATTTTTTGGAGGAAGAACTTTTTATTTGACATCAATGAAAAATACTTAGTAATTGCCACCAAGTTTAAATTTTCCCTTTACTCAAAATATAATTAAAAGGGCATTTTTTTAAACATCTGTTATTCACAATTAGAGGATTATAAATTATATATAATTTTTCATTTTTTAATTCAAGAATAGGAAATTATCCTTATTTTAATATTTTATCGATGGTGTTTGATTGTGGGAGACATTCTATGCATAAATTCAGATTTAGAGAAATGGGAGATTTATATTTTACATTCATGGAAAATTCTACGTAATAGCCGCACAATATACATCTTCCATAAACTAAATAAAGTGGAAAGGGTATACTTAATACCAGAATCTAAATGTATTAATATTGTTATCTTGGCTAAATTATTTTCAGTAAATAAATATTATATATTTTCTCAAATATAAATGAATGGTATTATCCTGACAGCCACTGGTGGTGTCCCTTAATAAGAGATTGGGGATAATTCACTTCCGTTTGGTCTGGTTTATATGTGTCTTAGCAAGAAGATTGATCTCCCCAGTCTGTGGTTTTATAAACAATACAAATGTAAGTCTATCTTCGATGGCAATTCCTCTCCCCTCGTGACTCACGTGTCGCCCTCACATCGCTAAATTGATTTCTGGCTGGTATTTAATTAGCATGCAAAGTCCGAGAGACTGACGACGGACGACGGATCATTAATTAGTCGCCGCTTCGGAGCAGCCAAATCAGCTCGATCGGCCGGCGGGCAGCCGCAGAATGTTGCAACCTGGCCAATCAAGGGCAAATCCAACCAAATCCGCCACAGAATCGCGCTGAACTGCCGCAGGCACCGTCTTTCCGTCGCAGTCGTGCTCTAGAATCGCCAAACAACGGACTGAAAAGCAAAAAGAACAAAAAACGAACTTAAACTCAACTCCGAGCGCGGTCAAAATATTTTTGTCCCAATTTTAATGACCATAAAAACCGATCGCAGAAGGGGTAAAAAAACTTTTGTGCAATTGTCAGCAATAAATAAAAATTTCGCATGTCCTCGTTGGGGTCTTTTGTGGCCTTTTTGTTGCCTTGTGGCACATAGTTTAGCGGCGAATCAGCCGCAAGAACAACAAACGATCTGCTGATCGCTGCGAGTTCTATTTTCAAGTTTATTTTGAACTAATTCTTGGTCTCTGGGGGCGATTGTTGTCGTTGCTCGTAAAAATGACTAAATTATGAGATCGAGAAAAAGGGATCTTCGAGAGATCTGGAGAAACCAAAAAGTGTGTCAGGCCAAGGAAAACAAACAAAAAATTGTGGCGGGAAAATGACACCAGTGAAGTGTTCATGAAATTTAAGCAAGTTCTTCTCAGACATTTTTGGTTATGGTTTCTTAAATGTTTAGTTTGTTATTTTTATATGCAATGCAATTTTTTGTTATTTATATTTTGTATAATCCCCATTAAGGCTAATATAAAATTTTGTATTACCTAACAAGAAAGGAAGCTAACTTCGGCACACCGAAGTTTGTGAGTCTCTGTAGCTTACAATTGTAGGAAATTAAAACCGAAATCCTGAAATAATAACACAAATCTCGATGCTGATCAAGAATATATATGATTTATAGGGACGGAATGGTCTCCTGCACTGCAAACTTCTGATTGAAGTTATAATACCCTGCAAAGTTATAAGAAATAGTAAAGAACAGAGCTAACTATTTTTCTTTACATTAACTTGGCCTTTTTAAACCTCAAAAATATAATCTCTTCAGAAAACATGTAAAGTCCGTGCCATGACATATTAATTAACTCCGTAACCAAATAAATTCTTTATAATTTAGCCATTAAAATTCCCAATTAAATTCGCACGTTAACCGATTGCTGACCCAATTCTAATGGCAAATCAATTCGCTGCCAAGTCTCGGGTATCTCTTCGACCGCATTTGTGTGGCGTTTGGGCCGCTTTGTCTCTGTCTGGGCCCCGGTATCCGTCGGATACGATCCGCTCTAATGACACAATCAGCTCACACGATACAGCACGCACACTGGGATCCAGCCGAGTCTGGGCATACTCACCTCCTCCTCCTCCTCCTACAGACTAAATGTTGTAAAAAGCAATTAATAAAAAAATAAAGCAATCAAAATATAAATAAAAATAACAACAAAATATTTGAAAAAATAGAAAAAAGTGCATAAAATTTATGTGCAGGCAGTCAAATGAGTAATCGACTGCGACGGGGAGACAAGCGGCAACAAAGCCGTAACATTTATTGAAAATTAAGCAAAAAGTCAAGAAAAAAGCACAAGCTCAAAGGCTGCAATAATAATAAGCGCGAAATAATCAGCACACTCACACATGCGGAGATTGAGGAAAAATCGATGTGTGTACCTGAGAAATAAATTGTCTATTGGCAGCGCCAAACAAGAAAATCCAGGTGCAATAAAAATCGAATTAGAGGCCAGGGGAAAAAATAAAGTTATAAGTACAATCTATTGAAAATTAATGTGCTAAACGGAACTCAATGAAGTCGGGAAATACACTAACTGGGGGACTTACAAAAGATGTCTAAAAGGATTAAATTATGGGGGCTAAAAAATATTTTTTGATTTAAATAGGAAGAGTTGAGATGTAAGCAACAAGGATACTTGAGGAGTCAGAGCAGAAACCATTTTAATTTGTGATTTATTTCTAAAGCCTGGTGTTACTGTTCTAATTTTAATCTTACATTTAATACTTACGATAGTTTCTATATTTTTTAAAATATTTTGTAGAGCGCCTTAAAGTATTTACATGTTCGTTCAGGTGCCTCTAAAATACCCTAACCTATTCAGCACCCGAACTTAACTTGTCTCGAAATATATTACACCTAATTATTTGAGCCTGATCTGCACGGACCCCATTGAGCACGCAGCTGTACCTAGTTTTTCTATATATTTTTCTATTTTTCCCCATTTTTTTCGGGCCAAGGCGGCAGCACTTGAAAGCCGGCTGGCCAACCCGCTGGGTGACTCATAGGCGTCTAATGAGCCGCCGCAGTCTGCGGACCAGGCCAAGCCTTTGGCCTTTGGTCAGTCAGTCTCCAAATGGTGAAAGTCGAGCACGGATGCGGAGTTTGGCTGCTCTATGAGCTCCGCTAATTATAAGCGGATCACAAATTGCACTCCTTCTGGCCGGAGCCGGAGCACGCCGCGCATGCGCAATGAACTGGGGGCCATCAGGAGCGGGTTCTACGTGCGTGCCAAGCGGATTTGTGGGTGTTTTCTTTTCTTTTCTTTATTATTATTTTATTTTGTTTTTTTTTCTCCTCTCGCGCGGCAGTGTCATCGCAATGATGACGATGTTCAAAAGCGATGATGAGGTTGCGGGCAACCGGTTTCTGCATGTTACTTTAAATGTTGCAAATACTTGTGCGGGATTATCCAGGCTGGCTCGAAAAACTGGCCTGGTTCTTGCTCCAATGTTCTTGGCCCTGGTTATCGTACCCGTACTCCCAGCTGTGTTGCATGTAAATCGTTTGTAATTAGTTGAAAGTCTTGACGCGTAAATGCAACACAGCAACACGGCCAAGAGGCAGGCAGCACTCAGGCTGGCAGGCTGGCAAGAAACATTAAAGAGGACCAGGCAATAATTGCTTATTAAATGAATGTTTTGTGCAAAAATTTTTATGACTAACCACGTGAGCGCTAAATTGACTGCAAATGAGCCAAAGATGGCTCGGCACCGAAGGAAGGCGGCTGACGGCGGTAATTTAAATGGTAAATGCATTGATAAATGGCCGTGCTTCTTAGCTGGCCTGAAATATAGCCGCTAAGACGGTAAGGTTTTAGATTCGTGAAAGGAACACATTATGGTACTCATTAAGGTGAGAAGATTACTACAAAATATAGAATTTTGGGACTAGAACTCTCATAAACTTAAAATAAAAACGTGTATTACTTTACTTTCTCTGCACAAAGTCTTGCCATATTTATCGCCCGAAAACCCAAACATATCGCCCCAGAAAAGACCCAAATTCCTTTAGCAGACATATTTTTTCTTCTTACTCGGTTTTCGTTGATATTAATTCAAAATTAATTGCAAATAAATTACAAAGCAATTTGTGTGTCGAGCTTGTTGACTGCGGCTTTCGTCCCCCAGTCCCCGTTCCAGTTCCCAGTCCCCGGCCAGCTGCATGCAACATTGAAATTGTCAGAGAGTTTAAGTATAAATTAATTACATTGCAAGTATAAGTTCAACTTATGCACGTCCACGTAATGCCAATAATCATCTGGCGTTGTGGCAGCAGCGGCAACAGCCGTGTAATAAGTATCTGGCAAGTTGATTTTGACGTTGTCTGGCTTTAACTACCCTGCCTCGGTCATACTTGCCTTAATTTCATTTCATTTACGCAAAACCGAGCAAAAAAAAAAAAATTGCAAATTGCCTTCATCTTAATTATGGTGGTATTAAAAAATTATTAACAATGTTGCTGACGTTTTGCCGACAACGACGACGTTGGTTGGCGGTTGGAGGCTTGCAAATATCATAAATAATTAGATGATTCCCATGGCGTGATAATGGATTTGATGAGTATTTTGTAGTTAAATATGGCTAAAGGTTTAATGTTTGTAAAAATATTTTAAAATGTTTATTGTTGTAGTAAAGCTTCTCTTTTGAGAAATATTTCTATACAATTTTTATTAAATTATACTCCGCTTCAAATGTCACTCTTTACTCTTGTATACAATATTTCCTTTAATTGGTTTTCTTATCCTTTCACTGAAAATCCCCTCTGACTCATCAATCGGTGTATCTGAAAGATCCTCTTGCATATGATTCAGCTTCTAACACCAATTTGGACTCCCATGTTGACCTTTCCTTAGTCATATGCCAGATGGCCACAGAAGAGGGTCTGAATTGACCCCAAAAAATTTACCCAACGATCGATGGTATCCAAGGACCGGGTTAATAATTAGCGAAACGCGATTTGGTCCAACTGCCCGCCATGGGAGAAAATATTAAAGACATGCCCACTGGCCATATGAGCGGGAAGCTGGAGTCGGAGTTTTGGCATTAAAATAAATTTAATATAGCCGCCACGGCCTGAGCCGGTTGGCCCAAAGCTGAGCCTGAACTTGGCTCTGAGTCTCTCTCTCTCATAATTTGCGAGGGGAGTGAAACGGGACGAGGCTGCTGTGGCTGTTGCAGTTGCAGTTGCAGTTGCCGATCCAAAAGCCAACTCGAAACTGAGACACTCCACAGACGCGACGCTGTGTGGCTGCCTCCAGTTGGCTTCAATTAAACCCGTGTGTGTGTGTGCAATAGTTAAAGCCAAAAATAGCATTTAAACTCATTAATTTAACGCGTGATTATGACCATGTTTGTAAGAGTACAACTCCGACTCCGACTCGGAGTTCGTGGCTTGGACTGGCCTGCTGGAAGTCTCGGGTCTGGAGTATGAAAAACGTTGCCAAAAGGCATAATATTTGTTGCCTGTGTTATTGTTAACGCTCGCTGTAGTTTTTGTTGCTGTTGCTGTTGGTTTTGGCATTTATTTTGCGCTTCTTTTGCGGCATAAATGCTCAAAACATTGGCCATACAGCCCATGGGCCCCCGAGAGCGAGAGCGAGGAGCGTGTTTCGGTTGGGTTTTTGGCTCTCGGATTGGCTGGATCGTTTCGCATCGCATTGTTGATGTTTTATGCATCAGCGGGACAGTCCAGGCAGCACTGAGAGAAAATTTTATGTAAATTATAATCATTTACCTAATGATTTTAATATCTTTTCACTTTTTTATGGAACAAAATTATTTCCTTTTATAGACAGGGTAAAAAATCTATATTATTAGGATAATTTTATTATTAGGCATTTCAAAATTAGGTTTTTAATATTATAACTAAAAAAAACCTCCGAAGATCTAATCAGCTGAAAGTTTTGAATTACAGAGAAATTCATTTATTAATAATTCCCATAAAGGGTTCCCTTCAGGGTTCAACTTTTCTAAAAAAAACCCCTTACGTTTCTAAGTGTCTCATAATTTCCCAACAAACCCCAAGTCTCCTGACGATTTTCTTCAGTGCATTTGTTTGAATGCGTCACAAATTAAATGCACATTCGCCTTGGCTTAAGGAAAAACCCGACAAAACAAGCAAGAAAACTGAAAAAACATAAAAAAGATGCCACAATTGCGATAATTTTTCTATTTGTTAGCATTGCGTTTTGGCCCCAAAAGAAATTGGCCATGAGCAGACATACCTTTATGGTTTCACCGAGCGGGAGAGCATTAATTTTTTTATGTGCTCTTTGTGGGGCCAAGTCCAAGACCAAGACCAAGACCAAGTCGAACTCCAAGTCGGGTTGTTTATTTAGCCCAGCCATGCAAAGGAGCGACGGCGGAGTGGAAGGAGGACTCCGTCTCCTCCACTTGATAATTGCAATGAAATTGCATTCTACTTCCATTTAGCCAAAGGCGCTAATTCGTTTATTATGAGCTCGGGTCGGTGGGTTGGAGGATTGGGGGACAGGAGGACAGGAGGACGGGGCACCGGGACCAGCTTAGTAGATCCACTCCGCAGATGGCATAGAAAATTTCCAAGAAAAATGCATAATTTGCAACTCTATGGATTTGGGTGTGGCATAGATAATAAAAATAGAAAATAACAATGGCAGAAACAAGTTTTCTGGCCGATTTTGTTTGTTTAATGAGTTCACTGTGCAGGAGAAGTGGAGAAACCTGAAGGAAAATGGTGAAAACTAGAGATGGAGTTGGGAGTTGGAGGAGGAGAATAAGCCTTAGACTTTTAATACTTTTATATTAAATTTTATATGTTATATGAATAATAATTAGGGACAGAAATTAAATCTGACTTAAAAACCATCAACTAGCAATTACAAACATTTCCCCCCACCATTTCCCTTATGCTTTATTGATTTTCCGAGAGTTTCTTGTACCAAAACATTGCATTTAATAAACCACTGACTTTACACAGTAATTAGTCGACTCACTAATTGCAGCTAATGTGCATGTGCAAGAAGCGCCAAAGGACCAAAGGACTTTGCCGAAGTTCTGCTGGTGTCATCGTTAGTTGTCCTTGTTGTTGCTTTATTATTGGCACTGCCAATTAAGTGAAATTTATGTGCTTCAATAAATTATGAGTGCCGCAGCTGACATATGCGACACACAGTTCAAAAAAGACAACAAAAAAAGCTGAAGGCGGGGGCGTGGCCAAACGCCCCCGAAACAGCAGAAGCCAAAAACATTGACGCAAAACTTTTTGGCCAAAAAGGGACAGCGGAAATGTGGTTCTGTTGGTGAGCGCGCGACACATGTCGCTAAGGTAAAATAGTTATTAGTAAGTATATTCAGCACTTTATTTGCATACCCCGACCTGCCCCCATACCCTACCTCGACCTCGAACGGCACAGCAGGGGAACAAATATCACACATACGCCGGGTTGTCCGCCAAACAAGCTCGTCCGTCTGAGGGTAACTAATGAAACAATTGACGTGCCGGGAGGAGGGTCCCGAAAGCCGGCTGATGATACCCGAACCGAACAGTAGTTGACTGCAATAATTATTCAAGCGCCAAGAACAACAGGCAGCAGCAGAAGCAGTAGCAACAGCAGGAGCCGCAGGAGCGGTGGCAGGATCAACATCACGGCAGGTGCAGGAGCAACATCGACAGGAGCCGCAACACAGGCAGCAGCAGCAGCAGCAGTTGCTGGATAGATGGCTATTATGCGCCCAACTTAACCTGTTTTAGTAATTAATTTGGGTATTGTATGTTTTAATTAGTTTAGAAGGCACCGCAACACACACTCACAGGAGACAGATGACAGCAAATTGAGCTTGTATTTTGGCGATGCTTAGAGTTATTGACCTTTGCAGTCAATATCCTCAATTTAAACTCGAACAATGCCCAAGTTATGGAAACCTGTGGAAACCTGTACTTAATTGCTTCTATTACTTTAACTTTCAAAAAACACATGTCTATGTCTGGTAATATCGCAGAGCTGCATTTTGCACACGATTCCACACACCCCCGACATTAACTGACGTATTTTCTAGCTAATTACTACCGACTCCTCGAGGGCGGCGTCTAAAACATATTTCATCGTCCGGCTAAATACACTTTTAATTATGATTTTGCGTTAATAATTATGACCTAAGCTAACGGCGGCTACAAAACGAGTTGCAAGTGCCTGTCGTCGTGCCTCGTGTTGTTGCAGCTCGTAATGGCCTACGATACCCAGCGGACTGGTCGAAGGGCTTAAATTAATAATTACGCGAAAGGCAAACGGCGAACGGCGACTCGCAGGCGTCCTCGTCCTCGTCCTGGTCCTCGTCCTGTTTGCATGCAAGTGAAAATAATTAATGCACTTAATGTGTAATTATTTCAATTAAATGATATCCCCTCGCCACCGCCACTATCGACCAGATCCTGTTTCTGCTTAATTGGGTGGGGCCGGGCAGAATTAAGGTCGGCCTAACTGGCATTTCGTTTGGCGATCATTGATAGAGTCTAAAATGAGGAGATGGATCAATTCGTGGATAGAAAAACCCGTTTTGACTTTCATCGGGGTCTTGACTGGGTTTTTGGTGTGTTTGTTTAATATACATAGAGGGGAAGAACGATAAATGATCGTTCCTCTAGAGATTCTTTGAGTTATCAATTAAATATTACCTACGATGCCATAATTAAAGTATTTTATGTTCATTAGGACTCTCTTACTAAGCGTGTTACCGCTGATAAATATCATATCGTGTCTGCATAACATGTTTCTAATATCCACATCTATATCGAAAAATCTAAAAACTTATTGCCATCTCAAACTTGACTCGCCTCAATTATGCTAATGCCGTCGCGAGTGTCTCTGCGATTAATCCGCTAAATCACAGCGGGTTAATTTATGGCGTCGTCCAATTGGTCTTTTTGGTCTAATTGATCCAAGCACTTAACTTAGTCGGGGTGTTAACAAACTGATTACTGGCGTTTCTCAATCTCAATGGTATGACTTATGCACTCCACCTGCAACTTTGGCAGCATAATTTACACAGCCTGCCATGCTTGCCAGGCAGTGCCATTTCCCCTTCCTCTCGGCTTTCTTAATTCGGTTTATATATATACTATGTTTTTTGTTTTGTATTTTTTTAGCCCGCAATTATAGTGCGATTAGAAAGTTTTTGGTTTGCTAGCCTGCCGGCCTATTGATATGCCACGGACTGGCCGCCGTCTAATGTTTCTGCTCATATTTCTGCAAATACAGCCGGAGTTAGCATGCAGCCTAATGGCACATTTATTTATTGCGGCCATTTGTGCGAATTACGCTCGCGTGCTCCGCCGCTCTAACTTCCTCTCCGACTCGACCTGCCGCTCTTTCTCTCGTCGGCGCCTTTTGGTGGAAGCGGCGCCCAGAAGTACTCAGCTGGCGGCCAGAACCGGGATGCCCACACACTGCCGGGCTAAAGAGGAAAAGTCTGGCCGAGAGCGGTAAACTTTTGGGTTCCATTCCAGAGAAAATACTTTCGGGTGTTTGGCGAGAAAGAGAAACTGAGCTAAGGCCAAGCGAAGGAAAATCGAATAGATGTATGTGGAAATGAGGCTGCTAAGCAGCTGAACCTTCTTAGGATATCTGTGATTAACTCTATTTTATAGAATAAATATTTATAGTTCAAAATTTAATTGAAAACATTTTAAAGAACATAAATAACTTAAACTTTGATAAACACTTATATTACATTATTAAGATTAATTTAGACTATTTTTAACTTTAACTTCAAGGCTTCTTATGATATTCATAAGCTTTTTTAATTTATGTTATACCAATAAGATTTGTAGTATAAATCAATTTCAATTTATATCCTAGTAAAAATGCATTCTCTTAATTTCCATCTTATTCTCCCTTGAGTTTCTTTCTTAATTTCCTTAAATCCTTAAGTATAAAACACTTAAATCACAAAAATACATAATTAGTCGGAGCAGCTTACACGCCAGTCATAATCTCGGCGAAAATCACATTTTCCTCACTCCTTTCGGTTGGCCAGTGTACACAATTTGATTATGCCATGTCCAGCAGCTATTTTAGATTTGATTTTCCTGCACACGTTTTTCAGTTTTTCCAGCTTGATGTTTTTGTTCCCTCCCCCTGATGCTCCCCCCTTGCAGCTCCCGTTGAGTATTTTTCATATTTTAATTTAAATTAGAGGGCAACACCCACTAAGCCACTCAGTGGATGACGACGATGATGATGGCCACGATGGCTGCTGCTGCTGCTGCTGCAGACAGTGGAAAGCTGCTCGTAACTCAGTCAGACACTCGCTGCTCCGAGCTTAACGCGCTGATGTATGCTAATGAGCCGGCATTGTCGCCGGTTCCGTCCGCCCCTCCTCCTCCTGCTGCTGCTGCTGCTGCTGCTACTCCTCATCCTGCTAACTCGATTGCCAGAGGAGCTCCAGCCGGAGCGCTTCCATAAATATGCATAATGCAATTAACAGCCAAATGTAATTGCAAGCCAGAACAAGGAGCAAAAAAAAAAAGAAAGGAAAGGAAAGCAACTAGGAAAAGGGGAAAATGTAAAGCAAAGAGAGAGAGTGGCATTAGCAGCTGACAAACCACCCGCATGGCAGTCACTGTCCTGTCCGCCGTCTGCCGTCACATCACATCACTTCACATCACATCACATCGGTGGAGTCCGCTCGGCGGTACATGACAGTCGCTCTCCTTCGCTTTGCATATGCTCGACTTTCCCGGCCGGCCAACCTGTTCCCTCGCACATTTTAATTAGGCTATTAAACAATTGCAGAACGCATGTTGCCGGGCCTGTCGCCAACCCGTTTCCCAGTAGCCTGTCCTCGCAGTTCCGCCTCAAAGCAATCTGCCCCGAGTCGAGTCGAGTCGAATCGAATCGAATCGAATAGCTTCGAATCTGCCCGGCGAATCTGTGCCAAATTTCGCATAGGAGCCAACAAGAGCTGCCAACAATTTAAAGCCGAAACGCAAAACCGACAAAACTGAATAACCGTTGCGTGCCTAGGCCCAGTCAGCGTCTCTGGCGTTTGGCTTTGTCTCTAGATTAGCACTGGGAAAATTCAGGGAATTTAGTCTACTAAACTAAAGTCTATTCAAATAATTAAATAAATAAAATAGAATATGTTAGTGGAAGAATATTATATTTTATTTATATTTTTAATTCTCCAAATATCCCATCTCTTATAAACCAAAGTCTACGAATTTTTTCCCCTGTGTACCCTTGCCTTTTTCGCCAACTCCGACTTGGCCAAACTTCACTTGAGCTGGCCTGGCTGATTGGGCGCGCGTTGTTTTGCATTTGCAGGCCAGAAACTGCGGCTGGGTCTGCGTAATAAAATGCATTTTAATTTGGCTAAATGTTCAATTAAATTTAAACATGCGCAGTCCGCTGTTTGCATTTTGTGTTGCCTGTCTCAGCCTCGGAGTTGCCATTTTCCGCACAAGTCAGGACCCTCCGTCGGGGTTTTCCTTTAGCACGCCTGGCGTTTGATTTCGAAAAGCTTGAACTATTTTTTTGTTTTTTTTTTGCTTTCACCGGACCATGTTTATACATACACTTTAAAAATTCCAATTTGTAGTCCACAAGTTTGGCAAATGTTTTGGTCCACCCTCGCGAGGGCCTTTACCTCGCGGCAGAGCACTAACTGTGGCAGTAGGCCGCCAGGAAAACCGCCTGGAAAGCCTCCAGACGAGCCACCAACTACACCCACAGGAAAGCCACCAGAAGGCAAGCCGCCGACCTCCAAGGGGCCGGAATGCCAGCCACCCCAGTTCTGTGCTGAGGCGGACAGATTCCACTCCATGTGGGATCCGCCCAAGAACCTTCCGCCGCCATATTCCTTCATAGTTCGCCGACCGAGCGGCACCAAGCCCCTGCCCTCGTTCGACGAGTTGTACTACCATCCCTCCTCCAAGAACGGTCCCTTCCAGCGCACCTGGATGGAGTGCCCCAAGTTCATGATTCGCAAGAAGATAATTTGCGCCTACGACAAGCTGGAGGCCCTGAAACCGGATCGCCGCGCGGCCAAGAAGCGGGATCGTGTCACCTGCCCTCCGCAGGACCAGCCCACCTGTCCGCACCTGGCACCCCTGACGCGGTGGAATCCCGGCCGTCGACCGCCGCGGTGCCGCAAGGACAAGACACCCGTCTGTTGCCGCAAATTGTGTGCCCCCATGCCCAGCTGGTCGGAGTGCAAGCAGCCACGGTTGGCACGGCGAATCCAGAGACCCAGAGAGTGGGAATGCAGGCGCCTCATCAGTCCCTGCATGGTGGAGCGCGGTCGCCAGTGGGTCAAGGTTCACGGGACAAACTGTGTGTGCCCCACCGATGCTAAAGAAAATGATAAGCCAAAAGAATAAGAGATCTAAGAAAGAAAAAAAATAAAAAAAACTATAAATGATTCTCCCTTTTGTGGATGATTAAAACAGGATAGTTTAATGGATCAGGAAAGCTTTCTTTTAAGGGAATATGGAAAAGTAATATTGAGGACCGCATCTACCATCCTCAACCAATATATCCTTGAAATATTTTATTAATTTGGGGTAAATTTAATCCACATCTTTGCTGTCCACGTCGTCGCTCATCAGCACTGTGGCCTTGTAGTTGGTCCTACCAGACTCCAGTTCGCGAAGGGCCTGCTTCAGAGCCATCTGCATCAGGATGCGAGACTCTGACTTCGAAAGCTGGGTGGAAAAGTTGAAGCCCTCTTTCAACGGAGAGTTCTCAGCACGTTCTTCGACAGCTGTCTCCTCCTGGACAGGCTCTTGTTCGGCGTTGTCCTCAGAACCGAGGCTCTGACTGGGCATGGGAGCCGGTACATCGATGGTCCTAAACGGTTTGTACGTATGTATGGTTTCCTGGGGCTGAGGGACCTGCCTGGCTTCCTTACTCGGATTGGGAGTGAGATTGGGATTGGGAGTGCTCTGGGGCTGTTTCGTGGGCGTGTTCTTAGACAAATTATCAGCGGCGATCACCATGTCGAGTTCCTCAGTCTCTTGATCAGAGCTCTGTTGCTCTTTATCTTCATTGGTAATCACAGGGCTTTCTAATTCCTCCTGGAACTCCCGTACTACCTCTTCCACATTAGAGACATCAGCATACGCCTCTTTCAGGCTCACACTGGGATGCGTGTACACCCAGGAACCCATCAGGGGTTCTGAGTAGGCGCTTCCCAAGACGCAGTCCTCCTGGCTTATTGCCGAATTGGCGTCTTCCTGGGGGTAGAGGTTCCTCAACATGAATGAAATCTGTCTAAGCTCCTGCATCATAAAGTCCAAATTCTCCTGCACGGAAGCCAAAGATCTTCGTTCGTCATTGCTAAAGGACTCGGAGAAGAGATCTCGGTTCAGATCTCCCCGCAATGCGAGCATCCTACCAAACTGCAGTTCCTCCAGGAACTTCTGATGCTCATCCTCCTCCTCACCGGCCTCTTGTTCGCGCTCTGACGACGAGTACGGATCCTTGAACTCACTGGGACCCGGCAGACCTGCGAGCTGCTCTACGTCCAGTTCATTGTTCTTGACGTCCCACGTGGCAGGGAATCTGTCATGCATGCTCTCGATAAGCTCGCTGCCATGATCATCTGGCCAGCTCAAGCGGTGACCGGTCTGTGTCGAGGGCTTCTCCGTCTCGGCCCGCTTCAGATTGCTCTGCACTTGATCAAAAGGTGCATTGGACTTGTCGGACAGATATCGCACCAGGTGCATGTGACAAAGGGGTAGACGGCCTGAGCGGAGAATACCGTTTGAAAGATTTTTGATCAGCGACAGATGCGGCATAATGAAATTTTGATCAAGTCCTACGACAGGGCCTTTTTCGAAAGTACAGTCAGGTCTAAAGTAAGCCAGATAGATGAGTGAGGGACCTGGCCCCAAGCACACTGACAGCTTAAGCGGACTGACTACTGAGAGCCTGCTGAGATCGGACGGAAAGCCTCCATCACCAGGAACCACATACATAGCTTAGTAGTAATTATAGCCGTGGGATGTGGTTTCTGGTGAAGGGGGCTTCCCTGTGGAAATCTCTGCTGCAGAGACTGCTTCAGGGATTCAAACAGGGATCACAGCAGGATGCTCTATTCCTCCTCAGCTTTCGTCTCTCCGCGCCCACAGGGAAAGAGACTGATGTTGTGCTGGGCCATATGCTGGGCCCGCCGGATTTGAATGCAAATGGGGTTATGGTCCAGGCACTTGCACTCTGGCGGACGACCGGGAATCACGGCCGGCTCCTCCTGGAGGCACTCGGAGAAGCTGGGAAACGGGCACCTGGCCTTCTTGGAATCGGTGGGAGCTTGTAATATTTTGCAGGACGGCGGGATACGAGCTGTCCGACAGTAGGGCACTTGCAGACGCGTGCAGCCCTTGGACTTCTTGTCGAGGATCTCCATGCGCTTCTTCTCGTGGGCAGCGGTGCAGGCGGTCCTGCGCTCCAGCCGCAGCTCCTCTTGGGTGCGGCGTTCGACGTGCGGCGGCACGGCGTCGCACCAACAGCAGACCCGCTTGGGCACCATTCGCGGCGTGCACTCCCACCAGGTGCGCTGGTAGGTGCGGTTCTTGTTCGTCGGCGTGTAGTAGTGCACGTCGAAGCGGTAGGCGTCGCACGGCGGGCAGCAGATGTTCTTTGGAAATTCCCACTGGACCACTGGTTGGACGTATTTCTTGTCCTCGTACATCTCCCACTGTAAGTTGAACGGAGACTTTGGCTTCTTAATGTCCTGGCTGTTCCCGGACTCGGAGGATGGACTTTCCGCAATGCGTTTCTTCATGCCGCACGAGGCCTTGGGCTCACTGTACACCTCTTCCCCATTGGGCATCACGTCCGTGTACCGTCCGTCTGGCATCTCCTTCTTCTGGGCCAGCAAAGCGGTTCGGTGAAAGATCCGAGCCAAAGTGGCCCGGTTTCGAAGGCTGGACAACCGCAAAAAATTGACAACACGGAAGACCATGATTAGTGGGTTTAATTTTGACTTCCAAATCGTAGAGGAAGTGTTTTGAACCGTAATCATAAAGAGGGCCGAAAGTAAATGGGGTGACACTGGACATTCTGGGTGGCTTTGATGTCGGTTTGCAAGACCCTGGAGAACAGGGCTTTGATTCTAGATGGGATATGGATACATTCATGGATATATAAAGAAAGTACTTTGGTATCTCTTCTTTTAAAAAACAAGCCATCTTCTTAACATGAAACACGTTTATTCTGTTACAGAGGGGCCTCCATCACCCAGGCCTGTTACCAATATCAGTCGCAACTCGTCACTACGCACTTGTGGGCGGTGCTGTGACTGAGCTGCGGCTGGGCTTGGCAACAGGATCGAGGATTTGGACCTGTGTGTGTGTCTGGAGCAGTCGCTGTACACTCTATTGGCAGGGAAGGCAAGAGAATCTTGACCGAAGGGCATGGAAGGCAATGGAATCTTGGCCGATGGGCTTCAACGGTACCTGCTTCTGACCCTGGAAAATACTGGCGAACGGTGCAGAGTAGCGCGAAGAGCCCAGGTGCTTCCAATCCTGAAATCCCCTCGATTTGCTGGCCACGCCCTGGGTGTGTTTCGTAAAGTTAAGCTGTGGTGCATCCGTCTTGGGTCTCAGGAGCGGCTGCTCGGTCCTCTTCGCCTGCTGGAACTTCTGACTCATACTGACCAGCGGCTGCTTAGGCTGCTGAAGCTTTTGACCCATGTTGGAGAAGCTGGCCAATGGCTGCCACTTGGCTGGGGGCTTCCCCAAAGACGGCACCTGTCCAGGGGGCTTGATGTAGGCCACAGTGGCCTCACTCCGCGGCAAAGGATTCACACTTCGAATGGGGCACTGGACATGGGACGGCGACAGGGACTCGTTCCGCACCAGCTGGGTGCTGGGCTGGGGGGCGCGGGAGTAGCGGACCAGAATCTTGGTCAGGCGCTCGGCGCAGATGGTGGCCATAATGGAGGTTGACATCCTCGGACTTCTTCTGTTACCGGTGTCTTCTTCTGCTCTCAAATTTTCGTCTATTGGGTTGGACTACGATAAGTTTAGCCTTGGAAAGTCTGAATTGGAATGCACGTTCGATTTAGGTTTGCGTTAATTTTAAAATGTGTCACACCGAAAGGATAGCTGGGAAAACTTTAAAGCCAAGGCTTCCTCTGATCTCTGAGCATGTAGAACCGATATCGATGTAATGTGATAAACTCCAACAATTAAATGCAAGTTCTCGGAACTAAAATGTTTTTTATTTAAGCCCACTTAAAATCAATCGTTTTTACTGTTCAGAATTTTTGTCGTAGTCCCTTCTGCGGAAGCGAAGCATTGGCGGCAAGTTATCGACTTCTTGCATTCATTGCTTCGCTTCAACAGGTGGGCGATTGGTCGAGAAAATTCCTATGGATTTCCACACGCATGGCCAGGCATCTGGGCACGGTCTCTAGGCATCGGCTCTCGACCCTCGGGGGAGGCCTGCCACCCCTGTACCGTTCCGAAAACGAAGGATAGGGGGCGTGCAGCCTCGCGCAGATGGTTTTCTCTCTGGGTATCTTGCAGCTGGGCTTGCAGCGGGCCTGCGGGCAGCAGGGACAGTAGTGCTTCGGACACTTCTTGGTGGGATCCTGAGCCTCCGCCTCGTCGCAGCAGAGCGCCAGCAGCTTCTTGTAGTCCATGCCACAGATATCCGGGCACCGCTCCTTGATACGGTATTGCACCTCGGGCGGCTGGATGCCGTCCAGGCAGCACACTTTCCTCAAACGCTGCCTGACCGGCGGACACTCCGCCCAGGTGCGCTGGAAGTCCCTACGGTCGTACCGGGGATGATAGAACAAGGTGTCGAAGCGCGGCAGTAGGTTCTTGCAGTTCGTCTGGTCGGTGATCTCCCACATCGAGCGGAAAGGTTCTCGCGGCTCCTTGGGTGGCTTGGGCCGCTCTGAAGTAGCGCAGGGATCCTTCTTTATCGCTCGTACATCACAGCTAGTCACCTGCTCTGGCTGCGGCCGCCGATCCTTGGCCACCTCGAAACGGGGAGCCTTGGGCAGTAGGGGTGGGCAAGGCATTGCCGGAAACTGGGTGACTTTGTAGGAGTATCTTCTGCTGCTGTCCCGTCGGCAGAGAAACCGAAGTGTAGACTGCATCTTTAAAATTTTACGGAAAATAAACGAAAGGTATATCAAAGAAAAAAAATGACTGGGAAGCCAGGAGACACTATGTTAATCCCAGAAACCAATTCTGCAAGATCTTCTAGGTTCCAGCCAAGAAGGATCCTTTCAATAAGGGAAGCGCATTCTCGGTTTATACGCGATGAGGGGCCTGGTGCAGCTCTTCTGATCCACTTTCTGCCGGTGGAATTTGGCCAGCCCGTCGCACCTGGTGGGCAACGTCAGGCAGGCGCATTCGGCCGCGCAGTAGGTAGGCGCAATGTGCCGGCAGACCTCCGAGAAACTGGGAAACGGAGCTGGCGTCTTGGAGCAGTCAGAGACTTCGCGAATCCGGTGGCAGTCGGGGGGACGACGACCCTGCTTGCAGCCCTTCGCCAGTATGAAGGATTTGCAAAGCAGATCCATTTGGAAGTTGTGCTTTTCGATGGTCGAGAGCGCCGGCTTTTGCGGTGGGCGGACCCGGCGTTTCATCGGCGGAATGTACTGCGGATCGGGACAGCAGGTGTGCCTCGGTCGCAGCCAGATCAGCGGGCACTCGGACCAGGTGCGCTGAAATTTGCGGAACTTGTTCGAGGGCTTGTACTTGTGGGTGTCGTGGCGGATCAGCCTCTGGTGGCATTCATGGTCGATGGGATCCTTCCGCTCGTAGATCTCCTGCAGATACATGGGGTACTTGTCTCGTTTGAACGAGGGTTTCTCGAAGGGTTTCATCACATACGGGGGACAGACATCCTTGCCCGCCGCGCACTTGGCGACATCCTCTTCGCGGATCCGGCGGCATTCACCGGCACTTGCATCGTAGTTGCCCCAGTTGTAAACGCTCCGCAGGGCCAAGGGGAGTTTTAGATAGCGTGGCCTTGTAAAGAGCATCTATAATCAATTTTGACAGGAGTGGTCCGAAAAACTGGTATTTTTACCAACGGAACTAGGCCGGAAAATAAGGTGACATTACAGCTAAAGAACACTTGGCTTCGAGCGCTTATTTCTCATTGCAATTTCCTAAATATTTTTATTGCTCGTAGTGACTTTAAAGAGATTGCTGTTCAACTATTAATTACTGAGATCTGGTTCAATATACCCTAGGTTCCATCAATGAAAAGCAGAAAACTGCTTGTTCGGTGGCAAACCCTATGTTCATTCTAAGCCAGAAAACTGAACTTTACATTCAGTTCCTGCTAAAGGTATTTTTTTCACTGAACCCATTCCAGTTCCCTTGCAAGAAACACAAGATCTGATAATGTTTTTGCTTTATTTGAAACCACATCTTCTAGGTCGGGCAGCGGATCATTCCGGCACTGGTCCGGATACCTGGTTCTGCGCTTCACATCCAGAGGGGCGACTTCAGGTTCGCTTCCTTGCAGTAGGGCAAAATGAACCTGTGACAAGGGCTTGCAACCGTGCGACTGCACTTCCCTAGTCCCAGGTTCAAATCGCTCTGCGGGCAGGTTGAGGTCAGTGGCGCAGGGCGGCGGCTGCATTTTGCCTAGGCCTCTAAGAACGTGATCGGCACTTTGAACTCTGTATCCGAGCGGCACTTGGGAGTCCAGCACCTATCCTTTTCCGACATCTGGCCTGGGTTCTCGGGCTAAGGCTTCTGCAGATCCTTCTTCGGCAGAACCCTTAGTAAAACTTGAACCAACTTTGTGGACTATTATTTAATTTGTTACATGTTTTTGATTGCTTCTAAAATGTTATACGGAATGGAACGCGCCAACATAAACATCAGACCATTTGGAACTCCTCGTTCGACAGGCGATCCGCCATCACCTCTGCCTCGTAGTGACGCATCCTGCGCTTCTTCTGCTCAGAGTTGAAATTCGAGAAGAACTCGCCCGCAGGAATAACGATCTTCTGGAGTCGCCTAAGGGGTTCACGGATCTGCTGGGGCACCGCACCGAGACTCTTTGGCTCACGGTTTTGACAGCGAGGTTCCTCTATCACCTCCTGTTTCTGGGGCTCCAGTTCTTTCTCCTCCGTAGTGGCTTCCCGCCACGTGGCCTGGTACTCGCGCTCCCTCCAGCGTTTGGGGTTGTACATGGTCTCGTCGAGTCGGTTCGTTGGCTTTTCTGGAATCGCCGACGCAGACTTATGTCGATTGGACCACGTTTGCCGGTAGGAACGGTTTTGTAGGTCATCCCCCGGCCAGTTACGCCTATCACACAGCCGGAACTCTGCTAATCCGCGAGATTTAACCACATCCCTGAGTTTGAAGGCCAAGAGCCGCCTGGTCACCGAACCCGTTTTTAAAAACATTTTAGTAAAATAGAAAATTTATATTATTTTTTTGTTTTAAGCACGACAGTATTCGTTTTTCCGCAATATAAATCCAAAGGGTAACTTTTTCAAAATAAACCGAAAGAAAGAAAATAGTTGTTATTCGAAATGAGCCAAACTTTAAACTGAACTATTGGGGGATAGAGTTCTGACAACGTTTTTAGAGGCAGGCAAGGTGCACTTGATCCCAAAATGTTTTCAAGTATTTCGGGTTTAAAAAATTGTCTCCGAGAATAGACATATATGAGTTAGGAGAAGGAAGCTTAAGAGAGTGAAAGATAACCCTCTCTTTCCGTGTTAAGTGCGACCGCAGAACCAAAGAAATATGCAGGTCCCTCACAATGCACCTAAAAAATACTCTCTCCTTCGCTACTGAGAACGCTTGTTTATTATTTTTAAATGAGAAGCTCTTTTTTACGTAAACCTTAATAGCTCTTAAACATACAGATCCTAGGAGACCGAAAATTTCCGTTCCTGGGAATTATTTCCCAGACTTTTCCCCAATTAATTATTAGCCAGAGTTTGCTTAATATCAATTTTAATTCTTTGTATTCATTAAAATTTGAAATGCAGTTGAACGCAGGTACCCAGATCGACGCCGTGAACAAAACACCAAAGCTTCAGGTGCCACAGACGGATTAGAATCTATACAATCTTTTTATGAAAGCCAATTCTAACAGCTCGATAATAGGGTTGAGTGCGGGTTTCAAGTCATCCTCCGACACCCATGATCAGCGGTTAGCACTTGTCGAAGTCTCCGCTGCCGCAACTTGGAACAATTCTTCCGTTTATATTTCAATTAATATTCATTGAGGGTTGGAACGCAGTTGAGTGTAGGTACCCAGATCGACGTCGTGGAGAAAAACCTAAGCTGGAGGTGCCACCAACGAATGAGTCCGGGCCTGTTCATATCAGTTCCTTCGGGTTGCTAAAGGGGGTTTCAGTGTGGATGGTTCCAAGTCAACCTCCGACATCCGTGATCTGCAGTCAGCACTTGTCGAAGTCTCCGCAGTCGCACTCCGATGGGGGCTTGGGTACCGTGGGATCGCGCCGGCACTCCGAGTAGCTCGGAGACGGCGCAGGCTTCTTGGCACAATTCTTCTTCTTAGCTGTACGCTTGCAACTGGGTTCCGGCTTACTCTTGCTCTTCGACTTGCCGTTGGAACAGGAAGAGGACTTGGAGACGCCGCCCTTTGAGCGGACGGCGAATGGAATCGGACTCCTAAGGAGCTGAATTTTGAATCTCGACGTGAGTGCCGAGGAAGGGCTAACTATTTCACGTATAATTTTGAACATTTTGGAAATTTGGAATTTAAAAGCGAACGCTGCGGGACTTTGAGACCAATTTCACCAGCTCCAAAACTCAACTGAACGATTTGTCGGAGCCGCCTACATCTCGCCGCACTTCAGCGTTGCGGACTTGCCCCGGGCAATTCGTCGCCGGACCTCGGCCCACACCTCGCAGGCCATGGGCGTCGCAAGGCAAAGACACTCCACGGGCGGCGCCACGGTGAGCTCGTCCTTCTGGCACTCCGAGAAGCTGGGATATGGAGCCTGCCGCTTCTTGCACTTGCTGAGCCTGCGCGTAATGTGACAGCTGGGCGGGTTCCGAGCAGGCTTGCAGCAGGGCAGTGACCAGCGGGGGCAGGTGGTTTCCAGCACGGCGCTCTTGCACTCCATGGGGTTCAACATGGCCATCATGGGCCGGGCGGTGACGGCGCCCGCCGTTTGGCTCTTGCGCTTGCGACGGCAGGGCCCGGGTCGGGGATAATTCGGGTGGATGCACACCTTCTTGGGCTTGACCACCAGCCGGGGGCACTCGTTCCATGTGACTTGATAGGCGCGGGACGATTTGTCTGTAATGCGGTAGTGGGCGATATCCAGGCGGGCCGGCATATAGCACGTTGGTTCGTATTCGCAGCCGGGAATGTCCCACATAGACTTGAACTTTTTATCCTTCTTCTTCTTGGCCTTGGACTCATCCTTCTCCTTTTTGGGCTTCCTGCCTTTGACCATGTCGCAGATGGCGCCCTTGAAATGTGGGGGCCCACAGCCCTTGGAGGTACTACCCTCCTTAATCACATCACACTCTTTGGGCGCCCCGCAGTTGTCGTCGGAGGCAGTGGTCTCGGCCTTCTTACTGAAGTTGCGTACCTGCTGGCGGAGCACACTGGAGAACGTGAGAGGTCCTCCGCCAGACCCAACTCCAACGACTGGGTTTAAGATCTGGGGCTTGGACCAGCTAGCCTTCAGTTGGTTGCATGAATTCATTAGAGAATCCAGGCAGGGCTTCACGCCCTGCTCCACGAACACCCGATACTTTTGCCTCAACAATCGCAACATATTGGTTTATTTTGCCTATTTTTGGTTAAATTTTGTTAGAAACGCCGAAACAAGCCGAAACGATAAATGTGTGGAAAGGCCGATCCCTGAATGTACACTGGCCGGACCCTGCTACCCCAACAGGGCAGAATGGGATTTCAGGGCCTACTCAGCTTCAACTTGATTCCTTTTTAATGGGACTCCGAGACTCGCCAGGAAGCAGGCCTTGGACCGAACTTCGCTGCCACGTTGCTGATGGGACTGAGTTCGAACCTCAGTTTCATTTCACTTTTTCTAAATTCAACACCGGCTCCTTGCAGCTCTGTATGTTTTCGGTTTTTCATTTTTAGTTTGGAAAACTCGAAAGTCAACACAAAAAAACTGAGGGAATCTTTCCTTGGTTTCGGAATTCCTCTTCTATCTAATTTCCGTAATGTCCGCGATGTGGCGCAGCGCAGTGATCCGGAGCCAAAGTCTCTTGGTGCCCCGAATCTCGGGTGCCCTCTCCGGACGGCTGTATGCCACGGACCACAATCCGCCTCCGAAGTGCAGTAATAACGCGACGGCGGGCGGCAATACGTGCGGCAAAATCAATACGTGTGGCGATCCTCGCTTCGAGAAAAAAGATCCACCCGTGGGAGACGACACGTTCCAGTTTCATCATTTGGTTCCGCAGCCCCCCGAAATCTGCTGCGACGATCCCTGCTTCGACAGGTTTCCGAGCTATGATTCCTGCTACTACGAGATCTCCGACAAGGCCAAGCGCGTCTACCAGGTCACCTGGGTGGAGTGCCCGCCCATCCAGATCAAGCCCAAGAAGATATGCTGCTTCCTAAATGCCAAGCATCCGCCCATTGAGCGTCGCAAGCGGAAAGAGTTCTTGGCCGGCGCCGAAGAGTGTCCCAAGGAGTGTACGAATGTGGTCAAGGGACCTTGCCCCAAGACCAAACTGCCCGGCTGCAGGCCAGCTCGGGATCCTCCCAGCTGCGAAGTTATTCGCCGCAAGACCGACTGCACCAAGGTGAAGACGCCATACCCCGCGTTTTCGGAGTGCTCTCGCAGTCGCATCCGACCGCCCAGGCGCATCGAGTGCAACTGCCTGGCCATTCCAGCCCAGTGTGACATCCTCGCCGAGATGCAGCGGATCGAGAGCAATCCCGGCAATAAGCAATGCAGAGGTAGCAGAGGATAGGGTTATCATTTGGGATATTCCGAAGCCCATTCGTTATCAACTTCCTTTCGGATCGAGAACAATCCTGGCAACAAGCAATGCAGCGGCAGCATGGGATAGGGTGTTATTTGGGACATTCCGAAGCCCATTCAGTTAGCAACTTCCTTTCGTGGGTCAACTTCCAACTGTGAATAAACCGAAACGCAAACAGTATTGGGATGATTTTCTTTTGGGACAACTTGGGGAAGTTCTTTAGAGTGAAAACTACAAATGAGTTAAGGACCTTGTAATGAGATGCATGACGCCTCTTAGGTTGCAACGTTTTATTAGCCCCAAGTTCAGTATGATTTTAATAACTTTTCCATGCAGAAGCAAGTGATCAAATACTCTTACCCTGAAGGGATTTCAAGAGAGCCTTTAGCTACTCCAAAATACATAATCCAAATATATGGCATTACTCATTTTCTAGAGCAAATAGAGCATGTTATGTAAGACCATATATAAGATTTCCTTGTGAAAACCTGGCCACTCTGCCGCTACTTAGCCATGTAAATTGAAAACATTTGCCCAACTGCGGATGAGTATGCAAAGTGTCCCGTGTGGCGGACCACTGCGTGCCATATTAAAGTCGCTTTATAGAAAATTACCAATTCAGATATATACGGGTACACACAAATCAGTTATACCCGGCATCCATCAGCATATTCCCGGCTGTGGCTGTTCGCATTTTGTTCCTCTGAATGCATGCAGGCCGTCACATTTATTCGAGTTCGAGTTTGATGTACGATCCGAAATGCATGTGCATAATCAAAGGGGGAGCGGAAGCCAGAGCGAGGCTGCTCCGTCTCCCGAAGACAATCGAATCCGCAGAAGAAACAGAAGAAGCTGAAGAAGAAGAAGGCTTCCCCAGCTGCGGAGACGGAGACATAATTGATGGATGGTCGGCCGACGACAGAATCGCGTATGTCGTGTGTGCGCCTACCTTCCGCCTAAATAATGATGTCGCATTATTTATGCCGCAGCTGATTTGCATAGGCAAAGGCAGAACTTTGGATATAGGGATCGGAGGATTGGGGGATGTATGTAGTATGTAGCTGCTAAGCCCCGGGCAATAATGCGCTTTCTTTAATAAATGTTTAATTTATAATTGATTTCCCCCCAAGACCTGGCAAGACCTCAAAAGTTTCTGAACCGCAAAAGGATTTGCCCGCGCACGAAAACACTTAATTAATTCGCATAGACAGACAGTCGGACGGATGTGGCAGGGCAGGATTCAGCTTGGCCCACCCATCTGGTCAGGAGCACACACCATCCGCAAACCATCGCCACACCATACCCACACACCCCCTCCCACACACTCACACACACACTCATGAAGAAATAATTAGAAATTAGAATAGAGAATGGAGAGGCCAAGTTGCCCGCCCACACACTGAGCCGAGCTGAGTTGCGCCGCCCACCAAAGCCCCGAGTCCCCCACCTCGAGCCTGCACGCCCCTTAACCCTGTCGCCACCCCCCTAAAGAAGCATATTTAAAATGTAGCCAAGTCGACGTCGACACGAGTATGATTTAAACCATATACTTGGACCCTTTTAGCAGACCAAAGCCCAAGACAGCAGCAACCCGAATCGAAAATGCTGCTGTCCGTTGTTGCCGAAGCAGTTTCAATTTACTTATTATGCCTAGAGATGGGGGAAATCGGGGGAAACTATCGAAATATATTTATTATTAATAATTCTTTTAATAAATAAAGTTAGAGTTTTAGCGCTATCTGTAGCAAGGGATATATAAATCGAAGCGTATTTAAGATACACAGAATAGTACTTCGTAACTAAATTGTTGACATATAAGGGATTATTTTCTATTATTTAAACACATCCGTTATATATTAAAGTTATATAAACTTGGTTATATTTTCCATTGATGAAAGTATTTCTTAGATAGTTTTAAGGCAAACCTTTAATTTTAATCCATCTTTAAGCGCATTCAATCGCCTAAAATTACCATTATCGATAAGGAAACTCTGTCATCGCTAAGTAGAGACAGACAGGACGGCTAAGGACGGCCAGAAACAGGACAAGAGGAGGGCTTAATTTGCTGCTAATATCCGTTTACGTCTTTAGTTGCAAGAAAATTACAATATTTCGTGTGAGATAGTTGGCACGCACCCACACTCACGCTATAGATACTTTTGTATCTAATTTAAATTTCCCCGATTTCGGCGCTGCAAGAAAAACGCCAAGCTGGAAAATGAGCCAGGGCCTGGGCTAATTTTCCATAGACGCCGCGCAAGGGTTGGCACCCAGGGGGCTGCCGGGCTGCTCGGCTTAAAGCCCAGCAAGTGGACACAGACAGACAAGGGCTCCGGCTGCTGCTGCTGCTTAGCCAAATTATATTATGACTTGTTTAAAATTCAAATTTGAAAACACTAAAATCATGTTTTCGATGTCTGGCCACCCCGACTCTGCGGATAGTTTTCGGCAAGGGTTTAAGTAGCGCACGCGGCCATCCAGTGGGTATGGGAGGGGAAGGAAGTGGCCAAGGGGAAGTGGGTCCTGGATGGGTGTCCCTGCCAAGGATTTGCCACCGCCTTCAGCCGGCAACTTTTGCTGTCTGTCCTCGGCCTCGGCCCCGATCCTAACTCAAGGCAATGTCCTTTGCCGACTACATACGAGTGTCCCTGTCTGCGCGTCTTGGTGGTGTGAAGGGGGGTGTTAGTTTGTCTGAGTGTGTGTGAGTTTGTGTGTTGCCAAAACATAGTTTCTAGTTGCCACATAAATTTTGCATGCTCTGTGTGTGTGTTTGTGTGTGTGTCCTACGGCTTGGCCAACGAAAATTTGCTTTTAAACAATTTTAATGATTTCATTAGTCCTACAAGGAGCAATTTAATGAGGACGATTCCGGGGGTTCGAAATTGATTTTCAGGAGAGTTGATAGAGCCTGGAATAGGGCTATTGCTGGGGATAGGAATAGGTAGTTTTTTAAATAAAGTATACAGTTTAGATGTATAAATAGAAAAAGTATTTTTTTATATATGAGTCTGTTTCTGCGCAAACCCTGTATTATTTTATTCTTTAAACTCATTATCCCTAAATCTTCATTTTCCGTTAATTATTTATTCTTCTTACTATTGATGCCCAACATTATAAGCTTTTGTTTAGTAAGTAATTTTTGAGGATAACTTTTTAGAAGATTATTACTTCAGTTCCAAGGTTGTTTCATGAACTTTTTATTTCACTCTACTTTATTACAGTTTAAATTCCTGATTTTGTGTGTTCTTTTAGACAAAATTTCTTGTCTGAGAAGAAAACTATAAAATGTTTCCATTATAATGTAATTAAAGTTTTATTTTTGTCATTTGTGGGCCTGGAGTTGTCTTAGAACTTTATCCCAGCCGAAACTGCTCTAAGCCTGAGCTGCGACGCCATTTTGTCTTGTCCTGAGACACACACACACACTCGCTGGCAGCTCAGGACATAATTAGATTGCATAATGTAAGTGTTGCCCGCTGCCCCCCGTCCAGCCTTGTGTACTTCGAGCCGGAGTCCTGGCAATTTCAATAAAATTTGCGTTTGGCCAAGGAATGGGGTGGCAGGGGAAGTGGCTGGCTTAGCCCGAAAAGCAGTCAAATGTCTCAGACACAAACCACACACACGCACACACAGAGACCCGCTCTCACTCCTGGGTGGCATCAGGGCCTTAACCCTTGGGGTTGTGAGTTTGTGTGAGCTCTGGCCAAGGCAATGGCCTTTCAAAATTTTCGAATTTACGTAAATTTAACTTTCTTGAAATACACTTAACTGTAAAATTAATTATAAAAGGCAATTGTGAGTGTGCTAGTGTGTGTGTCTGGTAGCCATATGTGTGGGAGTGTGAGAATGAGCGGGTGTAGTTTCTGGGGGCTTATGGTGATGTACACAGAAAGAGCAGATGTGATATTATGGGAAAGAAGTATAAATGATATCGCGAAGGAGAATTTTCATATGTCTTTGAAGGATTATAGGTTATTTTTGCACTGAACTTCAAATTAACCTTTGAAAAAGTTGTTTAAATTTTAAATATTATGTATAATATTATATAATGCAAGGAATTTATTATAATTTATGGGTGTATATTATCAAAGAATGAGTTGTGCTTTGAAAGAGAGTCCTGATATGACTTCAACCATCTTTAAATATATTCTCCGCTTTTCCCATGAAAGAAAAAAATGGTAAGTAAATATATGCCTAATATATGAACCTACCCCTCCTTTCTCCCTGTGCACACTTAAGTTTCTCTTAGTCTTTGGCCGAAAAGGTGTTGGCATGGAATTTGCATAACCAACAAAACGTCAATTTCTTCAGAGAGAGCGAGTGAGAGCGAGCAGCCTGCATGTGTGCGTGTGGGAGCATGTACAGTTGCGCCCATCGACATTTGCATACTCACACACACACACAGCTAAGGTCCTTGTGTGCGAAAACACACTAATTAAATGTTGAAGGCAGTTTATATTGAGATGCCGCCCCACTTGCATGGCCAGCGGGCAGACAGAGGCCAGAGCCAGGTGAGAGGGTGTATATGTGTGTGCCAGTGTGTGTGTGTGTTTGTGTGTGGCAGGATGGGTGCATTATATAACCCCAAACCCACACCTGCATGTGTGCGAGCGTGTGTCGTAAGAAAATCTATAGCCTACGGTGCTCAAGCCCGAACCGCAAATTCAAATGTCTTCATTTTGCACATCAAACCAACTGCAGCCGCAGCAGCAGGAGCGGCAATCCTGGCACGCAGACACAGGCAGGACGAAGGAGCAGCGCTTTACATACATATGTATATATGTTTGCCGAGGATTTCTAATTACATTCGGCATCGTCCGAGCAAGGGGGGGAGAGCTCAAGAGCCAGCCTTATGTAAAATATATTCCACTGCCCTTAAATTATAATGGTTCCTGTAAATCGGAGGGGTTACAAGGGTCTCCCCTCCCAAGGACTAAACATTCGGAAAGGGATTTTCCTTTAATTTGTAAATCTCTTTACCTTTGCAATGCAAAATTAAGGAAATTTGAAACTTGAAGAGAAACGTAGAAGAATCTAAACACTCGCACTTACCAGAGGACTCTAATTGCACATTAAGCCAGGCAATTATCCTTCTGACAGCCTGGCTAATGTCACGACGTAGGCTCCTTTCTGCTCGCCACCTGCCCCGGTTTACACACGCAGACATTTTTAATTAAACGTAAATTTTGCTCTATTGATTAGTTGCCAACAACTCGGGAACTTGGGTGTTCGTCCGGGGCGAGCATGTGCAGCCTTTGTTATTGCCAACGCATTAGTATTAGCGCAGCGGATGACGTGAGTCCTCGGGACGGGCGGGAGGAGCTTGACTTGACACGCAAACTACTGCGAAAGGGGGGTGGGGGGTGCAGTGGCAAGAGTGGGCGGCGGGCGGCCTGTCATTGTTCAACTGGCAGGCCACAGAAAAGGGGCAGGAGGAGGAGACTTTTCGGTTGCCAGTTTGGCGTCTTTTTAACACAATGACAGTTAATTAGATTGGGTTCGGGATAAGGATAGCGCGAAGGATATATGCAGGTGTAATTGTTTGCAAACTTTGGCCTCACCAAGGTGTATACATTTCGCACAATATTCGTATATATCTTGGGGCTAATGGTGTGAAAAGAGTTAAAACCTCAAGAAAATTATCAAGGATCGATAATTGGGGACTGGGGTTTGGTAAGGAAGTCATCGGTTATGTTTTTGATATATATTTAAGGTCTCGTGTGACATGCTTACCTTAACTCCATAATTTACCTTAATAAGGGGGCTGAGTTTAGAAGGATATTGGAATTATTTAGCTCATTATTTATGAAAAAGGGAATGCTTATGACCGTTCTATATTTAGTTATCAAAAATGTCATATTCAATTTTTAAGCTCCTGCATATATTTCACTCTACTTTTCAAGAGTTTAATATACACAATAGGCGTGTAAATTATTGTAATTATTGCAATCTATGCCTTTAAAAAATTATTATTGTGTTGTAACAAAAGTTAATGACTTATTTTGTACACACTACCATTAGTTCTGAATAGGTAATGGTGTGAAAAGAGCCACAAAATCGATAGGACACGTTTTCAAATATTGATTAAAATGTCTTGACAGCCTGTTTTGACCGCAGGAAGTTCTTCTTGGCCTGTGAATATTCAATGGGCCTCTAGGCTACAATCTCTGGGGGAGTGGCAGCTCCTCCTTCTCCTCCTCTCCTCACCCGCCCATCTTACGCACTGCCCGTACGTACAGCCTTTCGCTCGCTCTCGCTCTAAGTGCTTCTTGATGTCCTGACCAGACTAACTAATGACCAACGCCTGGGCTAAAATATTGATCAATAAATTGCTGCAACGAAAATAACTTAAGACCCGAATGTGAATGGACAAATAGTTGATGCAGTTAGCAGTTGGCTTTGGGTGGTTGGTTTGCTTTTCCCACATTTTTCGGGTGCCTTGCAGTGGGTGGGCTCTGTGGGGTGATGCGTGGCCCCATCAACACAGACATCCTTGGAGCACACACACAGAGAGAGGAAACGAAGCTAGCCAACCGAAAATATTTCAAATTCATGACAAATGCATAAGATTTCAACAATACGGGCAGGGAGGGAGAGGCCTTGCTACATGTAACCCCAAACAGTTAAGTGCAATAAATACACACACACACACACACACAGCTGGGCCGAGCACAATCACAATCAAATAAATTACACAGCATTTAATAATTCATGCAAAAAGCGGCCACAAACACACACTCGGGCCAGAGGAGCGGCCTCTGTTGTGTGTGTGTGTGTTTTAAGACTTGATAATTTCAAAAATCAACAGGATATATGTGTATTCATAACTTCAAAATGCATTTCGACCACACTCACACACACATAAGAAACTGGAGTGGGTGGAAATTGGGCTGAATGGCTCCGATTTGGCCCTTTTCTCCCTTATCGGCTGTCTCGCTCTGGATTTTCCTGCTGCACATATCGCTCACATGCCATTGCACTCAATTAAAATCCTTTGTCGGCCATTTCTATCCCGCTCTCTCCTTCGGCACTGATGCGGTCCTGTCGTCGGCAGGCGTCCTGCTCGCACGCAGGAGTTAAATTTTCGCAGCCATTTTTGTTATTTTGTAGTTTTAGTTTAAATATTTGATAGCCTGCATATTGATTGGTGCTCAGTGCAACGTGGCGCATGAGTAATAAGTTTTTCCTGGCTATGTACAAGGCTTGTGGGGAAATATTTACTTAGATAACGGTTTGATTGGACTGCTCAGAGTGTTCTCAAGGTGTTTCCTTGCCGGACTTTTGGCCAAATTACCAGCTGCCTTGGCTCGCTCTTTCAGCTTCACTAATCTGCAAAGAGCCTGCCACATTTCCAGTCTGATTATATTTGTGGCCGGCCCAGACGGAGGCTGAGTGCCGCCATTGTTGAGCTTAAGGCTGCGCCTACGTAGGAAACACTGCAACGTGCAAGGTGCAACGTGCCACACTGCAACACGGCCATAATGTATGCTACAAATCTCGCCAAAGCAACGCATTTTGTAGCCATTTAAGCCACTTGCATAAATGCAGATGGCCGCCGCCCGAAAGAAAACACACTCGCAGACCTGCAACCTGAGTCCCACGGAGAAGGAGAAGGCCCCCAGACTTGTGTGTGTGTCTGGCCCCATCTGGAGGGGGGGGGGGGTGTGTGTGTGTGTATCCGAGGTGTGTGTTTGTGGCATTGACCAAGTGAAGGGGTGGCGGCGGCTCCCAAGCAGGGCCATGGCTGCAGCCTGGACGACGTCGTCGTCAAATGAATCTCATTTGCATTTAAATTAGGAATGAAGCCCGATTTGTTGTTGCCTTTTGGGGCTAAGAGTGGGGAGTGGTAACCAGTGCAACTTCTAGCATTACACTAAGGCAATAAATGGCCAAAAGTGAGGGTTAAAATATGATAAAGTTATTAGGAAATATTACTAAGAAAATCTTAGGAATAAAAATCATTCAAAGACGGACACTTTCCCAGCTATATCTTGAAATACCTCATCTTAAAACATTTTTATTTTTAATTATGCCTACTCATTTCTCTCTCTGCATCGTTAGGGCTGCTGGCTAGGTGCTGGGGTCGGTGGTGAACAATTTTTAATGAAGACAGCGCAGCTACTTAGGCACCCATGCATGCATGCATGTCGCCTTTTCCCCCTGATTGCGGCAACGATTTCGAACTCACTTTTTCGGACGACAAGTTGGCCGATTGCATGGCAAACTAATGGCCAACAGCTTGGCCAAATAGCACACACTCACACACTGCAGACTTCCGCCCCCTCACCCAAGTTATGGCAAATATGTTAATAACCCTTCTTCCCAGCGGGTGGGGCTTAGGCGGGAGCCCTGTACAAAATTTTAATTAGAAATGTTATATGAGTTGCACGTTTTCTGGATTCTCCATATTCCCTATATGCTACTGGCTCCGGGCTCTCCGAGGCATGGGTTAAGGGCGCCCGGCAGATGAGTCTGGCCGGGCAGTTGGGCAAGCTCATTTTCCAGTTGAATGGGGTTAATTTTTCAGAGTTTACTGAGGCTCTCGTTAAAACTATAATCAACTTAATATAGATGTGATGGGAAAAGTGATAGAAAGAGTCTGGTTAAATATAAAATTATTCAGAATGTATATTATGTATATGTAGTATTTATAATTTATCTAAAGTATTTCATTGGTTATCCTATCTCCCTCAAGTTTCCCCAGCTCTCCCATATAAGCTCACCCAGCAGCGCCATCGATAACATTCCCTTCAGTTGTCGCTGCCCGGGCAGTTCATTCATGTCCAACTTATGCATAGCCCAGTGCCTGTGCTTGGCTTTAATTAACGCTAATGTGGCCATTACAACAATCTAAGATGGAAGCCAAGGCAGCCATGTTCCACCGCTGGCTCTGTCTCCCTCCAACTGGGCGCTGCTGCCAAATGCAATGAATGCAGCTATTCATTTATGTCAGCGGTAATGACATTTTACATTCTGCACTGGGGATTGGGATCGGAGCAGGAATAGGAATAGGTATAGGAGGAATAGGTATAGGAATAGGAACTGGGCGTGTGTGTTGTCCATGACAACAGCGGAAATGCTGGTAGGCTCTCGCCTTCGAGGAGGTGGAATCGGAATCCCCCTGTGGGCTCGGCTGCCATAGACAAGTGTCAGTGGTAATTGAAAATACGAATATTAATTCCAAAGTGTTCTACGAGGGCAGAGCCAGAACGAAAGTGTGGCATGTTCATAGACATGGTGAAAATATTTCCGAGGAAAGTAATTGCATTTAAAGGGAACTCTGTTAATGGGAAGGGTTTTAAGGGGTCTAGCTATAAGCTATGATTATCAGAAAAATTAGTTAGGGTCATTTTAGGATAATACATTGTTAGTATGTATAACATTCTCGTTATTTATCTTATCTTCTGTTGATAACATCCATTGATAGGTGGTTTTTTCGTCAAGTTCTTCAATTGATTCATGCCCAGATTGCTGTCTGAACCAAAAGGTGCTCCTTCCACTCTCGTATTACGCATTTAATCACCTCGCACCGGTGGATACACACGAGGAGGCATCCGCTGAGTAGCTGCAACAGTAGCCTCCACTTACAAAAGGGGGCACCACCCCCTGAAAAAAATCGCTGGGACAATAAAACGGGTGTGTTGGTCTACGGCTAAAACAAAAAATTTGTTGTGCTTGCCGCCACGGGGGGAAAGGGAAATGGAAATTGGGGGAAAATGGGAGAGGCAGAGAAAGCTCCGAGATGAGCGGAGGGTGCAACCAATCAGCGAGGCCCGAAAAAATGTTACTTTTTCCTTTTCTTGATGCCGACGCGGCGGCGAATGAGAAATATAGAGGAAAAGCGTTAGCACTCGCTCGCACACATGTGTGGCGCCACCAAAAAAAAATTGCCAAAAAAAAAGAGAAAAGGGAAAAGAGTCACCCAAAGCGCCAAACTTTTGTGTGTTTCCTCGGCGGCTGCCTAAAAAAATAAGAATAACAAAGGCGCAGCCAATAAGAAGGAGACGACAGCGGCAGACAAACAGCAAACAATACATTGGGCCAACGAATGCGATGGAGCGTGCATGAAAAATCCCCCCAAAAAAGCAGGAGAAACTAAAAAAGTCAGCACAACATTTGTGCGCGAACAAATGGTTAAAAACATCAGGAAAAACGGCAACAGGCAAGGGTTCCAGAATGCGTAAAATGGTCGAAATAAAGGCACCAACGTTGAGTCAAAGGGCTTTCGGGAAATGCGTTACTGCAGGTGACAATCAAGCTGGCTCCAAAAACTCCTTTATCCTGTTGGAGGAGGTATCAGGAGGAGAATTAACAAATTGCTTTGACTTTGCTGGGTTATCTTGAAAAAATCAAAAGGAATGAGAGAAATCTGTGGATACTGTGGGGTGTTGCTTGAAGTTCTAGGGAAATTTCATTAACTTTTACAAGCTGCTATTAAGCTTCATACAAATATCTACAAAATATATACCGTCAATTACTCTTACTTCGTATAATAATTAATATCTTTAAATAATAACCTACATAGTTCCCGTAGTATTTCCCCATTTTCTTCTTATTTTCCCTAGAAAAAATCTCCTTCCCCCTTCTAGCCCAGGTAATAAATAATTGTTTTGCCCCTCAATTGTCAGCCCTGCTAAGCCTTTCTCCTCCACCCAACTCCTTGACCAGCTCTACAACCAATTCCAATTAAAAATTTTGATGCAAATGAGCAGCGGAGAGGCAAACGAATCAGCTCCCTGGGGCTACATTGCGGCAATAAATGCCGCGACAGACACCCAGCCCCAGAGCCAGAGTCAGAGCCAGAGCCAGAGCCAAAACCCGGACCAGAACCACCCGAAGCCATCCCCCTCATGGCTGACCACCCAAAGTCGATGGCCAAGAACTGGGGAGTTGCCGAGGGGGGTAGCTCGGGAAACTTTTACTTTTTATTTTTGGGCGCAAAGACATGGCAAACAAAAAAAGAAAGAAGTGTGCCGCCAAAAGTGAAAAGCAAGCAAAAGTGCGAAGCTTTTTTCTAGGGCGGGGGCGAGGAGGGTTGGTTATTTTCCAGCGGGTGGCCAGGTTGAGGATTTATGCTCGGCCCAAAGGAGTGGGTGGCTCGGGGCACACCCGTACAATTGCATTTATTTGACCAGAGAGCCGCCCGATGATGACCGCTGCTGCAGCAGCGGACACAGGATACAGGGAGGAGAGTGTCCAGTGTCCAGTGGCCGGTGGCCAGTGTCCAGGCGCCCGGCGCCCCCAAAGAATAACTGCGGCTGACCAGCGACCAAGCAGTCAGAAAGTTGTAGCAGGCGACCGGGCTGTAAAAAAGAAAGCGAGACAGGGAGGAAAGCACAAAATTAAAGGCACAAAAAGTGGGGGGAAAAAAAGTAGAGTAGAGTAAACGGAAAAACGTAAAAAAATTGGGACAGGCACACAGGGCTTTTGGGGGGTTGAGTTGCCGGGGGTCCTGGACAATGCTTGGCCTTCATTGTTGTCAAGCGGGCAATGCCGCCACCTAAAGCCACCCCCAGCAACCAGTGGGGTTGATTGAGTGGCGCGCCCATTGATGTTGCTGCTGTTGCTGATGGACCAGCCAGGACCTTCGCCCATCCTCCGGCCAGTCCAGGCCTTTTGCCGTTTTTGTTTTGTTCCCTTTTTTCCATTCGACGAGCCGAACTCCACTCCTCCCCCATCGTCCATCATTTTTTACACATTTTTGTTTTGGTTTTTGTGCTTCGCTGTTGTTTTGTTTCGTTTTTGTTTTCTTTCGCTCATTCGCCATGCGACTGTCAGCTGCGCTCTGTCCATATAAGGGAAATCCCCCCCACTTACTTTTCTTGCTATATATAATGTGTGTGCAGCCGATACATGCCCACGTGCCGGCTATATGTATATAGATTGGGAATGTGTGTATCGGGGAAAATGCAATGTCTGCAGCTTGCAGCTTTTGTTTGCCGCCGCCGCCACCGGTGGGTGGTGGCTGTAAACTGCAGCTTATACTCTCCATCTTAATCGACATCGACATCACGGCGGAAATTGCGCAAGAAATCGCCGCGTCACATCAAATACAGGATATGTTTTGCTCAATTTTTATTTTTAGAGAGCTGATGGAGCGATAAATGGGCAGTTGATTTTTAGCAGGGTGTTAACGAAGAGGAAAGATAAACACCAACCTAGAGAATGTGACCAGGACTTGAGCTTGCTACCTGAGCCACCTCAACTCCCCATTCAGTTTTAGCAAACAAGCTGGGACTTCGTTCTCGGAAATTATCAATTCAGGCGCAT
>JAEIHY010017915.1:0-12557 GCA_018904565.1 Drosophila tsacasi | reverse complement strand
GAGACTTGAGGCACTGCGACCGAGTGGTCTTTTGTGCCTTTATTTCTCCCTACTGAGACACGCGTTGCTCAGAACCCAATAGAAATTAAGTTCAGAGAACCCACCTCCTCGATGAACTGCTTCAGCTTCGAGGTAAAGAGCTCCACACTCTTGATGGCATCGATGTAGGGCTGGCACATGTCCAGCATTTCCTGGGCGCTGCTCAGCATGACCAGCTTCTCGTCGCCAAAGCTGTCGCGGTGCACATCGAAGCGCAGCTCCTGGCCACTCAGAATACTCAGTATCTGCGTGATTAGTATTTTCTGGAAGTCGAGGCCAAAGTCCCGGCTAATGCGTTCCAGCAGGTGCACGTCGAGCTGCTTGCTGTGGAACTCCTTGAGCAGGTCCTCCACGCTGTCCATCTCTGCATTGAACTTGCCTATTATGCGCGGGTCCTGCTGGCAGAACTCCAGGTAGTAATAGAGTTTCAGGCGCCTGCAAGGATTTGTTATTGCAAAGAGGTTCGCATTTGGGTTACTTTGTATTCGTACTTGGCTCGGATCGTCTCCACAGCCTCCGCATCGTCCAGGTGCTCGCTGTACATGGCGGACAGGGTCAGGCAGTTGATCATTTGCAGGTCGGACTTCACATCCTTGGACAGTTTATCGAGCAGGGCCGTGGCATCGCTATTGACCGCTAGCATGGTGAAGAGCTCGATGAAGTTGACGTCCTTGTTGCTCATGGCGTTGCGCAGGATCCGACGCAGCTGCAGGGTGATGAAGCCCTCGTTGATGATCCGCTTGCTGAGGCAGCTCTGCCTCTGGTATTCCAGCAGATACTGCAGGATCACGTACCACACGTCGTGCTCCTTGGTCTTGGTCAGCAGCTCCATCGACTGAAAGAAGTCAGTCTGAGCGCTGTCTATCACCTCCGAGATGTTTTCTGCCAGTCCCTGGCGTATGTGCATCAGCAGCGAGTTGGTGGGCTCAGCCTCGATCACCATGAGCCGCAGAGTCCTGGCCAGAAACTTGACTATGGGCAGATGGGAGCCGAGGATCTTCTGTGGGGAGTAGTTGGGGATTATCTATCTGCTTATCCTAGGCTTACCCTAGCTCATCTTCCATACGCTACCTTCTTCTGCGGCTGCTGCACCGGCTGCACCTCCACTTCGTCGAATATGGACACCGAGTGGCGCTTCTTAATCGACGGAACTGGCAGCACGGGCTTCGTGTCAAAGGAGCCGTTGATGGCGCTGCTAAAGTTGAGCGTGCTCTCTCCTAAGGTCAGTGTCGTGCCGTCCAGAGTGCGGCAAATGTGCTCGTTAACCGCCTGCTCCTTCCCATCGTAGTGCTTCTTGAGGGCGTCCAGCGGATATTGGAGCACCACCACCCTTACGTACTTGATCACCTCGATGAGGTCCCGGCGACGGCTCTGCTCGTGAGTCTGGGCATTGGTTAGCAGCTTGTAGGCCAGTGGAAAGCTCAGCGGATCGCTGTCAGTGATCAGCTGGAGGGAGGAAGGGAGGTCTGACGAGAACAGAGAAGCCATTTAGTTGACAGAAGCACCAGGAATGAGGACAGCACCCACCATGATCGGTGCCCTTGGCATTCTCAATTTGCTGGATGATCAGCTCGAGGGCCAGGTTGATGAAGTCCTCGGCATTGGCCGGCACACAATCGATGAACTGCGTCACGTGGTAGGCAATGGCACAACTGAGCGGCAGGCAGCCAACGCGCTGGCAAATCCGCTGCAGGCCAAAGACCCGCGACAAGCCGAGGGCCGTGCAAAGCTCCAGCATTTCGCTGACAATGAAAGCAGGCATATTCAGCGTGGCCTGAGCCCGCTCGACGATCCTTTCGATGGTGTCGTCCAGCAACTCGTGACGTTTGTGCATCGGGACGAGCTCAGTGCTGCAGCTCAGTTCGACGCCGAACTTCTGGTGGAGCTGGAAGCGATGCTTGATCATCAGGTAGCGCTGCTTGTACGAGGCTTCGGCGTGCGGGAGAACGAGTTTGAACAGCTCCAGGACGTTCTGGTGCTCCTGCGCTTTGGTCTCGTTCTCAAAGGCAGCCGGCTGCGTGTTCTCCAGCAAGGTGGCCAGGATCTCCACCACATGCTTCCCGTCCTCCGAGTACCTTTCCTTGTTCAGCGACTTGAAGAACTCGTACGACTGCTCGATTTGCCCGCGCCGCGCCATCTGGTAGCAGCAGTGGAGGTTGGCACTCACCGAGATGTCGGGCGCCGCCTTGGTCAGCGTCTGGATGTCCTGCAGCATGTCGGGCAGGTTCATCTTGACGATGCGCATCGCAAAGAGCTCCACGTTGAGCTCCGAGCTGTCCGCCGGCCAGCCGTACTTGGCCTTCATGATCTTTATCACCTGGATCTCGTACTCGTCGCTGATCTTCAGGGCCAGCGGATTGGTGGAGTTGCGCAGCCGGATGAGGGGAGCCAGTGACTCTGGCCAGGGAACCGGGGCGTTCCTCAGCACGGACAAGGCGCACTCCACGCGGCTGTCCTCGTTGTGCAGCAACTCGATGCAGGTCATTGCCCGGTCCAGCCAGTTGCTCAACGAGTGCCGGCTGGCCACCAACTGGGCTATGTACTGCTTCATCACGTCCATGGGGTGGCGACCCTTCTCCTGGAAGATCGGGTACAGGAAGTGCTCAACGAGTCGCTTCAGCTTGTCGAGCTGCACGTGCTGCAGAATGCTGAGAGCCTTCGCATCAATGGAGTCCTGCATGTAGTTGTCCAGCGTGAAAACGATGTTGTAATGGGTCTTCAGGACCGACAGATCCTGCAAAGCGTTGACCAGGTCGCGCATCTTGCCCATATTGCGCTCTTGCTGCCGTCGGACGTCCCTGGAGACAGAATGATGCCCAATTGTCAAAGAAACTTAAGAAGAGACTCGGCTGACTCACGAGTAGGTAAACTGTATCTCCTCGAAGATCTCCAGGATCTTGGCGGCGAACTCCAGCCCAATGTCCGGCCAGTGGGGACTGTACTGCAGCTTGCGCGTCATCTCGATGCTCCAGTCGGTTATGAACGGCATGATGCCGGGATGCGTGTTGCTTACCAGGGGTATGAACTGGCGCAGCCACTGCACCACATTGAAGGGCTTAGAGTTGCCGGGTATAAAGCCCAGCAGCGTGCGCAGCTCGTCCTCGCTGAGCAGCGGCAAAATGCTGCACGAGTGGCGACGCCAAATGAGACAAGCCGTGGGCATGTCCGTGTTGAACAAGGACTTGACCATCCTGACGAGGTTCTTGTCGTAGATGAACTTCTGCCAGTCCGCGTTGCACTCGTAGGGATCGGTAATGGCGAGGGTTTTCAGGCGATGCAGCTGCTCATCGATGTCCAGCATGTCCTCTTCGTCGTCCTTAAGGAGAGAGAGTAGAGATTATCTGGCACAGTCCTGAACGTGCGCCTTACCTCAAAGCTCAACCGCTTCTGGACCTCGCGCAGGTAACGCTCCAGGATGTGTCGCGAGCTCAGGTTGATCATGCGATGACTCTTTATGAAGGCCTTGCTCTCGATCTGCGCCAGCAACTTCAGCAGACGCTCGAACTTGTTATCCAGCACCTCGTTGCTCGAAGAGGAAGAGTTGCACAGCTCGACAAGGATTCGCTTGGCCTTGGCCTCATAGATGGGTTGCAGGCACAACTCGAACTGAAGGCCAAACTCCTGGGAGGCACAGAGGAAGTTGTGAATAAATATCCTGCCTTAAAATACTAATATTACCTCCGCCTCTTCCAGGCGACCTTTGGCTATCAATTTCTTGAAACGGTCACTGGGATCGGTTTCGGAAACAAGCATCATCTCCACCACCGTGGGTATGCTCTGCCGATTCACTGCCTTGGCAGCCAGATAGTACAGATTCACCGCGCACTTGGGCTGCCGCACTAGCCAGGCATGCGCCGGCACCTCCACTTCGTTTTTGCACTTCAAGGCTGGGAATTCAGAGGTTAAATGTGGCAATTAAGGGTGACATAATACATACAAGGATACTCCACGATTTTAATGAAGCGCCCGTCCTCCGTGGGCTTCGTCAGCAGGAGCAGCTCTATGTCCTCCTCGCTGCACTCGATCACCAGCAAGTCCTCGATGAGCAGGCTTTCGGGCTGGGCAGTGTGGCGCATGTGCACGTGGGTGTACGGACAGATGTCCAGCAAGTGTCCAGAGGTGGTCAGCGCGATCCTTCACAGATTTTAACAGATATATGTAGATAATTTCGAATAATAAAGGGTGCAAATAAACTCACACCCAGTGCTCCAGGTTGTAGATCTGCTTGAGGTCCCCAAAATGCTCTGGCAGATTGATACGCGTGAAATCCGAGCTGGAGCTGATCCTGAAGTTCAGAGTCCCATGATCTCCTGTGATGACAAGTCCGTGGTCCAAGCCTAAATCCTCTTGGTTATTCTGGGCGATGAGGCTGTTGATCTGATGCTGGAGCAGCACTACGCAGTCCACATTGGCATTCGAACGTCCCTTCGACATCCGTTTGATTGCGACATCCTCGAGAATGGCTTTCTCGCTGGCAATGGTTTCGTTTTCCCTCAGTGTCGTATTGGACAGTGATTCCAAGGAGCGTTCATCGATGTCACTGAGGCTGGAAGTACAGGACATTTAATCCGAGGAATTCCCCACTTTTCCAACCGAAAACATACAAGGGGAGACCTTAAGGCTAAGACTAAGCTCCACAACTCACTAGTATATGCTGCCGTTCTTGCATGTAAAATAGAAATGCTGGCCCAGTTGATGGATGCCTCGGAATGTGCCCCCTGTTACGCTCACGTCCTCCAGGTTGACACACACGGCGAACAGCAGCAATCCCTTGATGGACACCCCATGGACCTCTCCGTCGCTGAGGCCGCAGACAATAAGGTTGCCGCTGGCGGATATTTCAACCGCCTCGATGGTGGCCCCAAAGTTCAGGCAGGTACACTCGGCGACCAGCTCGTCCTCGAGAAGCAGCAGGCACTTGTCGATGGCTATCACCATTTTGCCGCATTGCACCGACGCCAGCACGGCCGGGTATTTAGTCACCTGAAAAGGATAAGCTTCAAACTAACTGTAACTTGGGTTTTACAAATATATGCCGCGTCACCTCCTCTTCGCTGCTGATTTGGAAGATGCCCCGAGAGGAGAACACATTGGAGATGGTCTCATCCTCTTGGGATGAAGCCTCGAAGTTGCCCCACATCCTTTTTTCCACACTTTTGATATATATTAAAAATCGTACAAAAACCAATTTGTAGCGCCAAATTATTAAGCGTCTCCTTGAGATGGGAGACCAGCGATTGTCCGATAGCTGGCTATCGGGTGATAGCGGGTAAGTTTAAATTAACTTAAATGCTTCCAACTTATAAATTAAGTGGTTGACATTTTTATGCCAGCCCAGCTGAATTATACATTATTTTATTGTGTTTACTACTTTATTGATTTAAATCAAGGAATTTGTATTTGCAATTAATGAAAGCCCTTAATGTTCCGTATCTAATTCCAAATATCCAAGTCCATTAATCTTAATAAATTAATAAAATGAATTAATTTTAAATATCCTATGTTATCGACTGCCCCGCTTAGGTCACATTGAACCGCAACTCTGGAATTCCGGCGTTTAGCTTGCGTCGGAGCACGGTCACACTGGCGGACTTGCGAGAAAATTATTTATATTTCGCTTCCTCGCACGCAAAAATTGAACAAAACAAACAAGGGTTAATGTGGTACTGGTAAAATACGGTAGAAAACAACGGAAAGCCAAGTGCGCGCAAACGGCAAAACGCGCGAGGGCCTCCTCCCCCGCAAACCCCGCTCTTGATAAAAGTTGATGCTGCAGAAGCAGTGCAGCAGCGGCCATCAACAAAAAAAGAAAACCGAGAACGCGAGCGAAACGAAACACATTTTCGCACGCCAGCCTCCGGTCCGTGCAGCGCGCAGCAAATAAAGATATAAACACAACAATTAGCAATTGCAGCGTGCAATTAAAGGCACTAACGCAGAGAATTGCTGCCGCGGCGGTGCGAAGAGGACATAAAATCGCTGGCAAGAAGAAGAGGGCGCGAGTGTGTGCGAGTGCGAGAGAGCGTTGGCAGAAAGGGGGCAAGCGGAGCCCAATCTTCGAGCACAAATCGGTCGATCGGAGTGCGACATAGTTATAAACAAAAGCCCTGGCTCCCCCTCCCGCCAGCTACCCCACCGTGTGTTGCAAGCCAGCGGCGGCAGGTGCTTGGCGCTTTTAAAGCGAGACAACACGACGCTGCACCAGAAGCAGCAGCGCTGAGTTGCCTGCGTAGAGTTGCCAACCCAAAAAAAGAAACGGGGTTGCCGTTCGTTGTGCCGAAAGTGTTTACTATCTGCGGCAGCGGCGGCCGCTCCAGGAACTCGAATTTCAGCCCTGATCCTGGCCAAGAGATGATTTGGTGAGTAATGGCTACTGAACTTGGCGAGCGGAAGTTTCATTTGGCGCCCTCTCCCCACCACCCGCAGGCTCTTAACCCTCTGGCGGACGCAGGCCGCGCCAAGTGGATAGCCGGCGAATAGCCCACCGATACCGACGAGCTACGCTCGAATTCGCTTCCCGAAGAGAAGCCCAACGAGGAGTAGCCGCATTTAGTGCCGTCTGCTAGAGCTATCCCCATCCCCACCCCACCCCCCATCACCAGCGTCGAGATCCCCAGCGCGGGATTGGCGACGCCGCTCGGAACCGAATTTCTTGCCACCCCGTAGTTGAAGAAAAGCTGCCACCATTCGGAAGAAAAATACCTCGAATATGACCCATAATCTCGGTATGGCGCCATATCGATTGCCGGGTCCAGCGGGCGGACTATGTCCGCCCGACTTCAAGCCGCCGCCACCGTCGGATATCATCTCGGCGCCGAGCAATCCGAAGAAGCGGCGGAAAACGTCCAGTGCCGCCAATTCGGCAGCAGCAGCTGCAGCTGCGGCGGCCGCTGCAGCAGCTGCTGCCAACTCCATGCAGCAGCAGGCGCCGCCGACGCCGCAGGACCTGCTGCCGCCGCCACCGATGGGCGGCTTTGGCGACACCATTATTGCCTCGAATCCGTTCGACGACAGCCCCCAGGTCTCGGCGATGTCCAGTTCAGCGGCCGCCGCGATGGCGGCGATGAACCAGATGGGCGGCGGTCCAGGTGGCGGGCCAGGAGGCCACTTCGGCGGCCATCAGCACTGGGAGGATCGCATGGGAATGGGCGGCGGCCCGCCTCCTCCGCAGCACATGCACCCGCACATGCATCCGCATCACCCGGGCGGACCAATGGGCCATCCGCACGGACCGCATCCGCACATGGGCGGCCCGCCGCCGATGAGAGGCATGAGTCCCATGCATCCGCACCAAATGGGACCCGGACCGGGCGTGGGCCTGCCGCCGCATATGAACCACGGACGACCGGGCGTGGGTCCTGGAGGACCCGGTGGCCCCGTGCCAATGGGCAGTCCCATGGGCGGTATGGCCGGCATGGGCGGCATGAGCCCGATGGGCGGAATGGGTGGCCCCAGCATATCACCCCATCACATGGGCATGGGCGGCCTGTCGCCAATGGGCGGCGGCCCCAACGGCCCCAATCCGCGGGCCATGCAGGGCTCCCCGATGGGTGGCCCGGGGCAGAATTCGCCGATGAACTCGCTCCCCATGGGCTCGCCTATGGGCAATCCGATTGGCAGCCCGCTGGGACCGCCATCGGGCCCGGGACCCGGAGGTCCTGGGCCTGGTGGGAATCCAGGTGCTCAGCAGCAACAACAACCTCCGCAGCCACCGATGAACAACGGACAAATGGGCCCGCCACCATTGCACAGTCCACTGGGCAATGGACCGACGGGTCACGGCGGACACATGCCCGGAGGACCCGGACCGGGGCCTGGACCTGGGCCCGGCGGCCTTGTGGGACCCGGTGGCATCTCTCCCGCGCACAGCAACAACCCGGGCGGCCCGGGAAACAACATGCTTGGCGGCAACGGAAATCCCGGAGGCGGCGTCGGTGGCAACAACAACAACAACGGAAGCAATACAAACAACGGCAGCATCAACAATCAAAACCCTCACCTATCGCCGGCCGCCGGTCGCCTGGGCGGCGTGCCCACGTCTCTGCAGTCGAACGGACCCTCTGCCACCTCGGTGGCCACCTCGGTTCCCTCGCCAGCCCCGGGAGCCACGCCCTCGCTCACGCCCACATCGACGGCCACATCGTCGATGTCGTCCACGTCAGTGCCTACATCCTCGCCAGCGCCGCCCGCCATGTCACCGCACCACTCGCTGAACAGCGCCGGCCCGAGTCCGGGAATGCCCAATGCCGGGCCCAGTCCGCTGCAGTCGCCCGCCGGGCCCAATGGTCCCGGTCCCGGGCCCAACAACAACAACAACAGCAATAACAACAACAATAACGGGCCCATGATGGGCCAGCAGATGAACCCGAACGCAGTTCCTATGCAGCAGCAGCACATGGGCGGACCCCCGGGCCACGGACCCGGCCCAGGTCACGGTCACGGTGGCCCAGGACCCGGAATGGGCATGAACCAAATGCTGCCGCCGCAGCAGCCTTCGCATCTCGGTCCCCCCCACCCGCAGCTGATGAACCACCCGCACCAACACCCGCATCCGCACCCGCACCCGCACCACCATCCCGGCGGTCCCCCGCCGCCGCACATGATGGGTGGTCCTGGGGGCATGCACGGCGGTCCGGGAGGAATGCCGCCTCACATGGGCGGCGGGCCCAATCCGCACATGATGGGCGGACCGCACGGAAATACAGGCCCGCACATGGGACACGGCCACATGGGCGGCGTGCCAGGACCGGGGCCCGGGCCCGGCGGCATGAACGGACCCCCGCACCCCCACATGCAGCCCCACCACGGACATCCGCACCAGCATCCGCATCATCACAATCCGATGGGTGGCCCGGGACCGAATATGTTCGGCGGCGGTGGAGGACCCATGGGTCCCGGCGGTCCAATGGGCAACATGGGACCCATGGGTGGTGGCGGACCGATGGGTGTCGGTGGCCCCATGGGCGTGGGCCCCAAACCGATGACAATGGGCGGCGGGAAGATGTATCCACCGGGCCAGCCGATGGTTTTCAATCCGCAGAATCCCAACGCGCCTCCCATCTATCCGTGTGGCATGTGCCACAAGGAGGTGAACGACAACGACGAGGCCGTGTTCTGTGAATCCGGTTGTAACTTCTTCTTTCACAGGTAGGTTCTTCGACAGCGAGCCAAGTTGGAGTGGCTGACTCACGTTGAACGTTTCATTTCCTTGCAGGACCTGCGTGGGCCTCACCGAGGCCGCCTTCCAAATGCTCAACAAGGAGGTGTTTGCCGAGTGGTGCTGCGACAAGTGCGTGTCTTCCAAGCACATACCCATGGTTAAGTTCAAGTGTTGAAGCAGCTGGGAAGCGGCGCAACCCACACTATATCAATCGGCCCCCAGCACACCAGCTAGAACTCACTCACTGTATAAAAAGTATCCAAGCATTAACTCGTATCTTAATTGGTAAGACTCTTCAGCCGCTCAATAGCCACGACCCCTCCTGCCCCCAAAAGATCAAGATCAGATCCCTGTAACCTGCAAGTGCCGGAGCAGTGTTGTGACTTTCAGCTCCGGGCTCCAAGGCTCCCTCGCGACATCCTCTTGAAACTGAAACTGAAACAGAAATGGAGAGAAGCGGAAACAAACAAATAAGCAAACCTAAACTTAACGAAAAAGTGTAAACGAAATATGTTAATTGTAATATAATTGTAATATGTGTGTATGTGTCTGCATGTTGGGTATCACAGGAAACCGCGTAGTGACAGAAGGCTAATCAACAATATCTAGTTTGTATAATAAAGAGAAATTCAATGAAATTACGGAGAGCGAGCCGGAGGGAGTATCCTGGAAACACAACTCGCAATTATATAAACAGCAAAGAAATCAACCATCAAGCATTATCTGAATGACATCTCAGTAGACCATAACATGTAAGCGATTTCGCAAACGAGTAGGTGAGAAAAGCGCTGAGGTCCTGAAGACTGGAAACAATCGAAACAATCATTTTCGATAGTTCGAAAACAGATCGTTTGCGGGCCTTTGATTACATTTTTGACGAGACAATTTTAATAAATTTATGTCAACATTTTCGCGAAATAGAGGGTCAAATATTTGTCGCTCGGCTTGCGCTTACTAAACACTCTTTTCAGAGTTCTTTTTTCGTACCTTTTTCGAGCTAAAACGTTTTACGAACATTTTTCTTGGTCCACTGGGATATTCAGCAACACAACAAGAACAAGACACATTTTGAGAATGAGAATGGATTTGAGTGGAAATTAGTAACGAAATGAAATTATCAATTGTGAAATTGCTGCGAGAGAGAGTGAGTGTGTTACATTTGTTATTACTACAAATCTTATTTTTACTTATTTTTTTACATTTTAAATATTGAAATACTGCGAAAGTGACGTGAATTGACCGATACATTTTTACATACAAAAATATTCAATATATAGCCAGGAAATTAAGTGAAATGAACGAAGGAATCGATTGCGAACAAAAAAGAAAAGCTTAAGAAATTATAAATTCACGCGCGAGAGATCTAGAGGAAAAATTTGTAATTTAAGACGAAGAAGAAGAATGTTTCGAAATGCAGCAAAAATATGCGAAACAACAAAACAATTGAAAAACAAAAGAAATTTGTAAAAATAGGAAAAACAAAAAGTACTCTAGGCTAAACTGCAACTTTAAGTTATTTATAATTAAATAAAATATGATATAAAAATAAAATAAGGAAGAGTTGACGAAATATTTCAATTGGGGGACTAAAGGGGGGTCTTAGAGAGACTACGGTAAGATATATAAGATATATATAAGACGTCAACTTAATCGAGGATGAAAACGTTTGCTAATGACGCTGGTTTGGCTGATTTGCTTGTACATTTCCGGTAAGGCGTTCAGGAGAAACCAAACTAAAATCCGTATAAAATCTTAGCACGGACCACATCTTTCTCATTATACAAATCCTTTCCTTGGTTTCCCAATAATAAATCTTCCCCTAATCCTGCTACTATATCTCAGAATTGGTAACACAACGAAATCCCAAATAAATACTGTCCTGTAAGCTTCGTTTTGCATTGCATATACACATGTATTTATATATAATTTTCTTTGTTTCCATACTTAAGCTAAATGCACAGGCTAAATGGGGGCATACAGAAAGGCAATACATTTTGAAGGACGCATTGCTGTTGAAGCCACATAAAACAGTTTGGAAATGGGCGGGCGTAGTAACAATGCCGAGGATAAGTGTGGATAAGGTCTAGAATTATTACAGAGACAGAAATCACTTAAAGGTACAAATTATATGTTTTGATTAAGTGTAGGGCTCCTTCTGTTGCATCGTTTCAATGTTTAGATTATATTGATGGCACGCAGGAACCAGACGAGGTTCCTGCATGGAGCGCTGTCTTATCCGATGGCTGCTGTTATAAGCTCAGCTATTTCCAGATCCGTGCTGCGCGCGGCCAGGTTCAGCGTAACGCCCTCGGACAGTGCAAGTTTGGCCCGGACCAGAATCTCGGCGCCGCCTCTGAAGGTACCTGTGGACAGAGAAGAGTCTCTCATTAATATACAAAATGTAGAGCAGGGTTTTAGCATGATTTCTACCTGAGCAGAGAAGCGTGTGCAGGTGCGTGCCCTCAGGTACGTTTTCCGAGAGATTTGCCGGGCCGAGGCCCAGAATTTTTACGATGCTATTGACAGCTTCCTGCAAGGTGGTAACCGCCGATAGCACAAATGTGTCCTCAGCTTGCAGCCATTCTGTAAAATTAAAATAATTTATAAAATGTGCTTTCACCAGGAGGCTTCGCTTACCTTCGCTGTCGGCCGCATCCCAGGCCACCTGGAAGTTGTTCTTTTTCGTTTTCTGTATCTGATCGGCCACCGTAAGCTCAAGGTCCTCTAGCGTGTACTCGTCGTCATAGCCCTCCTCCGAGTCGGGCTCGCCAGTATTGGGATCGCAGTCCTTGACAGCAAATCTCAAGGTGGCACCGAAGGTGGCTGTACGTTTGAGAATATAAAAAATGAATATAATTGGGAATAAATAATTTAAAATTTATTTAAAATATTAAATTTGAAAACAGCAAATACATATTTATTGATATTTTGATCTATTTGATTGAGGCCTATGTGGCTTTATAAATGCCGAATCGTTATTTTGAAAATATGTGTATTTTAATGTTACATTTCGAGATATGGGTAACTCTCCAGAAAGGTCAACCGCTGCAAGAAACCACGAAATATGCTCTAAAATCAATATTTTTAACATAGTAACATAAGGAAATGTTCCAATGGATCAAATTTGAAAGCCTTTATCATATTCTAAAACAAATTTTGAAATATTCGAATGCAAACTCGCGCAACTTGCAATTATTCATAATTTTAATGAAAAACACCATTAACAAAGATCATGTTGGTTTTGATCAAAATCTCCTAAGCAGAGGAACTATGCTGGGACTTTTGCTTTCTATCATCCCTGGGAGATTGCAAAGAGTCAAAAGAGACCACATTTATACTTCTCTGATTTACTTAAATA